>BQNB010008547.1:1135-21151 GCA_026074375.1 Tanacetum coccineum | reverse complement strand
CTATCTTATTTCTTTGTAATGTCTTTCTAGCTCCTTGCTAGTTTTTTTTAATAAAGTTGCCGTTCAAAAAAAAAAAAAAGCTCCCACCAATAACAAATGTTGCGCATGATATTCCTAGCCAAGCTGCAAGCGAAAAAAGTATGCGACGAAATCTCAGCAGAGGCATTACACACCGGACATAGAAGCGAATCAATCTCAAGGCCACGAGAAGAAAGAATAAATCTGGTAGGGAGACAATCAGGACTAATTTTCCATGCAAGAATATTGATCTTGATGGGAATATATAAATCTTATTGTTATTAATAAATATTATTACTACTATATATATTAAACTAATATATATGCACAAAATTATAAATATAAAAATACGGGTTAGTGTGATATGTAAATAAATACTCGAGATTATACATATACAAACGACTTAATTATGTTATTCCTCTTGATATCTTAACCCACTCATGCACGGGTCTAAAAAATAAATACGGCTAAAATAAGTATTAAGGGGGCGCTTGTTTCATTTTAGGTAATGGAAATGAAAATGATAATGGGAATCCTAAGGAATACAATGAGTATTCCCAATATAATTGAATGTGCTTGGTTTTTTATAATATGTAAATGCTAACTAACTAACTTTTTATAAATAAAATATTTTTAAAATTTTAAAATTCATACCTCCATAATACTAAAAATTATCACGAACACCTTTTAATTAATTTACAAAATTTTACTTGTGACTCACTTGTAATGCAATTCTTATGTTCGTTATTATATATTTATATACTATATCTGATAATGGAATTCTTATGTTCGTTATTATATACCATATCACCTAATGATATTCTTTTAAACAATAAGTAATACTCCAACAAAGCAATAAGACAAATAATAGAGTTCAGGCCTTAAAGTCTAATCAATGTGTTTATTCATGTAAATTGCAAGTAGAATTTATTGTTATTTTTTAATGATTCATGTATGAAGAAAGTTATTTATTTTTAAAAAAAGCAAATGTAATAAAAGAAAAAAAAACAGCAAATAGGGCGTGGGAGTTTCATTAGGAGAAAAAGTAAGTAAACTGTAAAATAAAAATAAAAGCCATTACTTGGTTCATTACCCTCAAATTATAAAGGAATGGGGGATTGTCCAAAAGTGAGTAATGGTTCATTCCATTATGTCAAACCAACCACCATTTTTCATTATCATTACCATTCCTTACCCCCTAATACCTCCAACCAAGCGTGCCCTAACAAAAATTTAAATATCAACACGAAGGCACGAGCCAAAGGTCACTGTGAAATTAAAAATAAGAGAGTGTACATATAGCAACGACGCATATTTTTTCAAGTGTCATTACATGCTACTAAAACGTATAATGTCTAGAAGATGATATCGGTAGTAACATTTAAATAACATAAACCTATAACACCATTACATTTTAGTGAAATGGATATACATACCTCTATATTTGGAATCTAATGCATTCTTTATGTCTTTTAATTATGTTTTTATAATTTTATTTATATTGTAAAACTAAAAAAAGTAAAGAAAAAAAATATAAAGTTTGACTTGCCCGAGAATGGCGGCTCACGTACACTCGATCATTGGCATGAACCGATGGATATTCAAGTACTCCGGGTAAAAGAGTGTTTACCTTTAACACGTGTCAGCGTGTGACTACTGGTACTGCCATGTCAGTCACTTGCTAGGTCCCTTCAGACACTTGTGATATTTATCGTTCAGACATGTGTCTTCCGGACACACACTTTATCAGTTCCGCAATGCCTTTGCTCTTCTGCTTTAATGCTAGTGCGCATGGTCGTGTTTGTCTATTCATTTTCACTAAAGTACCACTTTATCCGTACCATGGAAACTTTATAAGACCGGCCAACCTAACATGATAACTACGGTATTTTTCACATTTTAAAGCAAAATACTCATATCCGAATCTTTAATGTCATAATATTTCACTATGAGTTGCATCGGCTTTTTATATATAGCTTGCATGACTTGAATATATACCACGTTGTATAGGCTGTTCGTGAAATCAGTTGGCTCGATATCGAACACCACCAATACTTAAAGATATATGCACACGCGACACTCTTTTTAGCCTTATAATAACTCTATCGGTGGTTATATAGGCTTGAGAAAAAGCATGTTCTAAAACCGATCAAAAATAGGTGTATCCGTGTATGTGTGATTAATAAATTAACATGATGCGATAGATACTTACCGTATACTTGTGGTAAAAGCAAATCCTTCAATGTCAAAAAAGAAAAGGAGTTGACAAGGGGATAGTAATATGCCGAAAATATCAATTGATTCAAAGAATCCCGAATAAAAGAATTGTCCAAATTAGGCCATGCTTAATGGTACCTTCACACGTGAATTGAACACCATTAAAGGAGCTCCTCCTTGGCGTGCGAAAGATTAGTTTTGAGCATGATCAGGTAAAGCACTTCACCTAAGGAAAATCAAAGAAAAAATGAGAGGGTCCGATTTATTATTATTATTTTTTGTTGTTAATGAGTGCGGGTGAAGTTTATTATTTTTATGTGGTTAAACTTAGGTAATAACTATTACTCTCTCCGTTTTATAATTATGGTCACCGACAAAAAACGAATACTTTAAGAAAAACATTATTATTGCAGTTTTTTTTCTTTTACTTTTTGCACAATGACAATTTTATCTTTAACCAATTGGTTCATAATTCTTTCAAGTTTGTAATAATAACATAAAGTGAGAGCGATATGGTAAACTTAATCTAAATTCTCAATCTATTTTTAAAAACAGACAATCAATTTGAAACATCCTAAAAAGGAAATGTGGACTAGAATTATGCGACGGAGGGAGTATAACTTTAAGATGAAGGTAAGGTGTGTAGAACCGTAGAGAGGAGGTGGAGAAAGAGGGGGAGAGAGAGAGGGATGGGGAAGAGGGAGAGAGAGAGAGAGAGAGAGAGAGAGAGAGAGAGAGAGAGAGAGAGAAGAAGTAGAGAGGAGAGGAGAGAGAGAGAGAGGGGGGGAGAAAGGGGAGAGAGGAGAGAGAGAGGGAGAGAGAAGGAGAGAAAAGGGGAGAGAAAGGAAGATGGGAGTAGAGAGTAGAAAGAGGAAGAGAGGGGGAAAGAGAGGAAGAGAGAGGGAGAGAGAGAGAGAAGGAGGAGAGAGGGAGGGAGAGAGGGAGGGAGGGAGAGAGAGAGGGTAAGAGAAGGGTGGATGGAGAAGAGAATGGAGAGAGGGGGTGGATAAGGGAGAAGAGAGATAGAGAGGACACATATATACTGTGTTCGTGATGTGCAATTTTATACATCTGTTAAGTCAAGTTTGTGAATCCACACGCCGATGACTGAATACTTCTAACGTATAATCCTTATGAAGGGACAATGAAACCGTACTACAACTTCGCTCCACCGATATGTACTAAGATCGGGCACGACAACTAAGAAAGCTACACCCATACGGTGAAACCGCCCCTTAGTAATCCACCCCTAAGAACTTGTGATCGACTTTTCTTCTAGGATCACCAAGATCAACTAGTAGTCAGACCACTAAGAACTTCCCCTTGGAAGTATACCAAAACCCCAACTTGATCACCCAATGATCTAGGCTTGATCACTAAGATACAAGACTTCCCTTACAACAAAATTAAAACATAGTTGATTATTTAAATCAAATCCTAACATAATCTAGAGACTCGATTCTAATCGAAATGGTATAAGAAAAAGACCCTCGACTAATAACAAACAATTGTGGATTAGGTGCTTGTGTGTCTCTCTTGCAGATATGTGTTCTTTAATAAAATGATAGGTTGAGAAGATTATAACACAAGTGGTGTTAGACTTAGAGGATTGGAGAAGAGAAAAGAGAGGAAATAAAGAATGACAAGAGGTGAGGAATACAAGAGTCAAGGAAGGGTATTTATATTTTATAGGTAAAAACCCAAATTGGTAAAAAATCAATTCGAGTGTGGCGCGCTGCCCACGCGTCAGCGCGTGATCAGTGCATGTCTAGGGCGCCAGACACCCGACATTGGTTTTTTGAGTTTTTTTGCGTTTTAAATACTCGTTCTTGCTAAACCCCCAATTGTACTTCACGCTTTTCCCTTTCCATTATTCTTACACTCAATGTCAACCAACTCAAATAGCTATTTGATAAAAACGTTTGTGAAGTGTTTAAAAGAAGATTTGGGGATGTTTGTCCAATTTTAAAGAGATAGAAAAGAACCATTGAACAAAGGTTATGTTTGGGTATTCCTCACATGTAATTGGCTTGGTTAGACACTATGTTGGTGCAACATTGACTAGGATCTCCTTTATGTTTTAATGGTGACAAATAAATGTTCGCATCACTTAAAATAACAAACGATTGCAAAAATCCAGAAAACCAGGAGTTTACTCCTGGCGCGCCAATGACGTGTCAACGTGTGGGGTAGCGCGCCAGGGGCTGTCCCGATTATGCGGATTTTGGTTTGTAGGCTTTCCTCTTACCTGACACATGTGGAAACTTCAATAAATGTATGTACATGATACTTGAGCATTTGGGAACACTCCAAATGATGTTTAGACTTAGAGAGGATAAAAAACAAATCCTCCCTTTTTTTAACAAAACGCCAACTCAATTCTTTTATCAATTTCCTCTAGCCAAGGCCGAAACTTTTTTCCAAGCCTAGTATGAATATACTTTCGACATACCATCAAACGAAAGTATTTATTTGACATTAATCCGGATTTACGTTATTCCTAATCACATAACGGGTTTTACTCCCTTATTGGTCAAACTAAGTAAAAGGTCACTTTGCGTAAACGCATCCTTTCCCATTATGGGATATGTTTTACTTGAGATGCAAAGCACTTAGCTTGTTTTCATCAAGATGATTAGTGATCAAATCCATTGTTGATAATTATAGATTAAAGTTTAAATGACTAAGTGAGTTTTTGGCAATTGAAGGTTAAACCTACTTTGATCCTTCTTGTCTTTTCTATATAAGTGTTTTATAAAATCCCACGTGTATTCTTCACATGTCTCCTACACCATACTTTCCTATCAACATTCTCCTAATAATTTGTCAATCCCTTCTACCCAACAAATGATTATTCACACCTTCCACACACTCTAAACATTCCTTCCCTAAACCATTCCTTAGTCATACTTGCCCATCTATTTTTTTCTCTTATGGCAATGTGATTATCTACCCAATCAATCCTTTGATTATCATTCTTATATTCATCATCCCATCACTAAAACCTTCCTCACTACAAAAGCCTAACCCTTCCTCACTTAAACCTTCCCTATTGCATACCCACATGGGACAACTCACATCCCCTTACACATTGTACCTTGTTGTACTTCTTGTCTCCTAACATTTCAAATAGGCTCCTATCTTCCACATCAAAACATTTTCATCCATATATCTCCTATCCACTATCTTCCTCACCCCTACACTCACACATACATTTATTTGAATTTCAAATAACACACATATACACAGACTCAAAGCTTCAAACACACTCTTTACTCACACATTATTTTGAGTTTAAAATTCAAATCACACACAATCACACTCACACACTCACCAAGCTTCCCTTACACACCTTGCCACCTCATCACCTTATCTCAACAATTCAAATTTGAATTTGAGCAAAGACTCCAAACCATCACATCACATCCAGCCTATTCCAACTCATATCCTACTTACCTTATCTTCATCCTAACATACAAAATTCAAAATTTGAATTTGAATTCGTAGGCTCTAAAACATCACATCACGCCAACTCACTCTTTCTTTATCCCACATGCCTAATTGAATTTGAATTTGAATTTCAAATTCTCCCTCTCATAACATCCACACTTCCTCACCAAGTTTAAAATATTCCTTGGCATAATCCTTTCTCTCTTAACCATGCCAACTTATCAACTTAACCATGGTTAGTTTCCAACTAAACCATATACATGTAAGCAATACCCAAACACGCCTTTTGTCTAATAGTTCTTTTGTATCTCTTTGATATTGGACAAACATCCCCAAATCTTCTTGTAAACTACTTCCCAAATGTTTTTATCAAATGGCTATTTGAGTTAGTTGACCTTGAGTGTAAGAATGATGGAAAGGTCAAAGCGTGAAGTACAATTAAGGGTTTACCAAGAGCGGGTTGTTAAAACGCCAAAAATCAAAAAAACCCGAGTCGGGTTTCTAGCGCGCTGACGCGTGGGGCAGCGCTTCACTAGCTGTTTGAAAATGACACATCTAGTTTTTGGCCTATAAATACCCCCTCTTGGTTATTGTATTTCTCGCCTCTTACCTAACTTTCTCTCTCTTTTTTTCTTCTCCTATCCTCTAAGTCTAACACTTCTTATGTTCTTAATCTTCTCTTCTATCATCTATTGAAGAACACATCTCCGAAAGAGAGACACTTAAGTACCTAATCTTTACTTGTGTGTTATTAGTCGATGGTCTTCTTTCTCATACCCTTTCTATTAGAATTGAGTCTCTAGGTTAGGTTAGGGCGTCATTTTTATCAAACAACTTTTATTTAATTTGGTTGTAAGGGAAGTCTTGTATCTTTATGATCAAGCCTAGATCATTAGGGATCTAGTTTGGGTTTTGGTAAGATTCCAAGGGGAAGTTCTTTGTGGTCCTAGTTGATTTTATTGATCCTAGAAGAAAGTCAAATTATGGGTTCTTATGGGTGGATTCCAAGGGCGGATTACCGTAAGGACTAGCTCTTCTTAGTGAGCGTCGATCTTAGTGCATATCGGTGGAGCGAAGTTGTAATACGGTGTATAGTCCACCATAAAGATTATATTAGAGTAATAGTATAGGGGTCATGGATTCACAACTGGACATACGGATGGTAAAAATCCCCCATCCCGAACCTATATATATATATATATATATATATCGTGCTCTCTCTCTCTCTATCTACTTATTGTTGTTATAGCTAAGTAGATCATCACACCACTCGATTCTTTGTGACTTGAAGTATTAGAAACTTTGAAGAAGTTAGAAAAAGACCGTATTCACCCCCCCTCCTTTACAATTCTACAAACTAAACATGGTTGAGTGAGTGAGTTGACACAATTAGGAAAGAAAGAATATGTTAAAGGAATATTCCTTTGCTTGGTGAGGAAGTATGGATGTTGTGAGGAGGAAATTTTTAAATTCAAATTGTAAGAAATGAGGTGTATATGAGTTAGCATTAATGTGATGGATAGGTGCCTCCTAATTCAAATTCATATTTAAAATTTAAATGTTAGGATAAGGTGGTGAGTTGACAAAGTGTGTAAAAGAAGATTGGTGAAGTGTGTGAGGATTTGAATTTCAAATGTAAAAGTGTGTGAGAGTGTGTGTGAAGAGTATAGGAGAATCCTTGAGTGTGTGTGTAATTTGGAATTCAAATGAATGTGTGTGTATGTGAGAGAGAGAGATAGAAAGAGAGAGAGAGAGAGTGAGTGAGTGAAGAAGAGAATGAATAATGAATGTGTATATGAGAATGTAGTGATGTGACATATAGGAGCCTATGTGGGGAATGTAGAAGACAATAAGTACAAGGAGGTACATTGTATGGGGGAATGTGAGTTGTCACGTGTGAGGATAAGATTGGGGAAGGTTTAAGGTTTATAGTTGTGACGAAGGTGATGACGATAGAGATATTAAAAGGATTGATTATATGATTAATCGTATTGCCATTTAAAGAGAAAAAACTCAGGCAATGATGATTAAGGAATGATTTGGGAAATTGGAAGGAATGTTTATATTGTGTGGGATTGTGAGAATAATCATTTGTTGGGAAATAGGGATTAACAAATGATTAAGGAATGTTTAAGTGAGAAGTGAGGTGTAGGTGATATGTGAGGAATATATAGAGGAATGTGGGAGTTTGTAAAAGATTTAAGTGTACAAAAGGTAAGAAGGGTTAAATGATAATTAACCTTCAATTACCACAAACTCAAATAGTCATTAAGACTTAATCCATTAATCAACAATGAATATGATCACTAATTATCTTGATGTAAATATGCCTTACATCTCAAGTAAAGCACATCCCGTAAAGGGAAATGATGCATTTATGTAAAGTGACCTTTGACTTAGCTTGACTAATAAAGGAGTAAAACCCGTTACGTGATTAGAAACAACGTAAATCCAGATTGAGGTCAAATGAATATTTCCGTTTGATGGTATGTTGAAAGTATGTTAATACTAGATTTTGAAAAGAAGTTCTAGCCTTTGCTAGAGGCGTTTGATAAAAGAAATGAGTTGGTGTTTTGTTGAAAAATGGAAAGATTTGTTTTCGCTCTTTTCTAAGTCTAAACCTCGTTTCGAGTGTTTCCAATTGCTCAAGTATCATGTACATACCTTTATTTAAAGATCCACGTATGTCGGGTAGAAGGAAAGCAGATGATCAAAATTCTGTAAAAAAACTAATTCGAGTGTGGTGCGCTAGCCACGTGCTGACGCGTGACCAGCGCGTCAGAATCATTGTATCCGTTTTATGGATTTTGGCTATCTACTGTTATTTTAAGTGTTGTGAACGTTTATTTGTCATCGTTAAAACATAAAAGAGATCTTAGTCAATGTTTCCCCAATAATCTTACTCTTTTTGATGATGACAAATAAAATTTCGAAAGCAAATAAAATTACAAACATAGTGAACATGAAGAACACCGTTGATGTAGCTTGCATCTTGATCTTGTCCTTGTAATTTGGTGAAGCTTGAACTTTGTCTTAACCAAGCTTTAGTAGCTTTTCTTCTCCGCGTAAGCTCTAACTCTCTTTGCTTTCCTTATCCCCCTTTTGTCAAATCAAAAAGGCGAGATCTCGGTCATTCACTTGAAGGTAGATATCTTTGTATGTAGAAAGTAGATATCTTTACACGTGCTCCCCCTAGATCGTTTCTCCCCCTTGTTCTAAGGCGGGGATCCATGGGTCAAGAGCATTACCTTCGAGGTGTTTTTGGCTACAACTAGCAACAAACAAACACAAAACACTGTAAGTAATAAGCATATACACATGTCCAAGTCCAACATGGGTTAGCTCACCATTTGGATGCTTGCAAACATGGATTGGTACAATTTATTAAGACTTTGTACATTGTTGCATATATTTCATCATTATATGTGTATTGGCATCATGACTTCAATTACTTTTTTTAAGCGTGTAAGGGGCAATAAACATATTAAAAAGCAAATTATTTCAAGCAAGCAAATTATATCATTTAAGAACATTTTGGTGGCATCCACCAATTACATCAATATTACAAACAAGCTTTTTTTACTACAACATTTTAGAGTTCGAGAGATTCCATGGTAAAAGGAAAGCACATGGGAGTCACTTCATACACTTCAATCATTCGAGAGGCGTCATTGCGATGTTTGTTCTTGAGGTATTCAAAAAGTGTTGTCATGACCCTAGCATATGGAAGTGCCTTATTTTTGTAGTCCAAGCCACTCAACCTCCTATCTATGAAGTAAGAAAAGTTAAAAGGAGTATTGGTCTTAATGCAATAAAGCATGTGGCCAACAATGATATGCAAGCTTTTATGAGCTTCAATCTCTACAAACATATTTGACATCAAAACATCTGCCCATGCTTTTAAATGAGAGTGAAGTTGATCTTTCTCCTATGATTTTGAGGGAATGCCTTCACAATGGAACTAGGGTCTCATAATGGTGTTTTAAATTATGATACTATTAACTGGGGTCACATGCAAATGAGTTTGGGTGATAGTTCTTAAGTTTCATGAAAACTTTAGTATCAGTTGATTTAGTAAAGAACAAGGTTCTTTGGAAGATACATTTAACACCCTTCCTAACGTCATTAGATTCCAAGCACAACCGTGACCATACATACGAAAATAGAGAGTTAATGAGGGTATGTCGACATAGTATCTAGCATAGAACTCTTGGAGAAGACGAGGGTAGATTGAAAAAGGAAGGTTGTTGACAAGTGAGAAGCATTTAGATTAAATGAAGGGTTGTTTCAAGTTTGTCACATAAAGAAAGTGTAACAATCCATTATTTCAGGTCATTTTACGACTCAATACTTCCCATTATTTATTTTTAGGGTTTTACGCATTTGCTTTTAATTTTCATCGTTTAGCTAAATCGCGTAAACTAAAAATCAACATTCAACGTAGACGTACATCAAACAAGTAAAAGTTGACGTCGAGCAAGTGTTATATAATTATTACAAGGATAATTTATAACTTTTTATATTTTATTTTGGGCTAATGACATAAAAAAAACTACCAAACTTACCACTTCGTGCTTTTCTGGGTTAGAACTTACACTTTAGCCTTTTATGTACCTTAAACCCCGAATTTTGTCTTTTTATGGGTATCTTTTTACCCATTGAGTTGGTTTCTAGTATTTTGTTAAATAAACATAAAACAAACACGTGCTCTTATTTCCACCTAGATCTTCCTTGTACGGTTGATTCTTCCACCTCAGCCATGGCACACGCCTGGTGTATGCCCTCAAATCGTACTTGTTTTCTATATTTATCCCCACATAACCCCACATATCATAATCTCAGATCCAAAATATTCCTTCAAAACCCTAAAACACAGACACCATTAAATTCATCGCATTCATTGTCTTTTTCTTTAGTTATTGCTCCTAAAAGGTATAATTTGTCATCTATATAGTGTTTATTTTAACCCATATGCAATTAATTATTAATATTTTTAATAAAGTTGTGTTTTTTTAAATAATTTATGGGTATTCATGAATAATTTATTATTAATGTGAAGTTCAGGTTTATGACTAGGAAGTGGTACCAATTGATGGTTCTGATGGGCCTAACGATATAGTGTTTAGGGTTCACTATAATGGTATGTTCTTTGTTGATCCTTTAGGCTATTACCAAGGTAGAGTAGTTGAAATAGATGGTTGTTCAAAAGATAGTGTTATGTATACTCATCTGTTGAACATGTTAGCTGCTAAGATAAAGGGTAACATTTGGGCTTTGTTTTGTTGTATTCCTGAAATAGAGCTTCAAAATGGTGGATTAAAAATCATTGAGAATAATGTAGATGTGCATGCTATGTATGACCTAGCTGAAATCCATAAGAAAATTAATGTTTATGTAGCTCATGTACCACAAAATTTAGCTGAATTTTACCACCATAACTTAACTTTAGATGGGTCAAATGAGGTTTATAAGGAACCTTTACAGCATAAGAGTATTAAGATTAGAAATAGGGGGAAAATGTTGTTGCTACTGTTATACAAGATGATGTAGAGGTTTATGAGTGAAGCTGATATTTTCATAAGTAAGAAACATAAACCTTTACAAAGTGGTAATGGTATTACTATAAGAGAGAATGAAAATTCTTTACCTATTGATACTGATTCCTCTAACAGTGAGGATTACGGTCAAAGTGAAAGTGAAAGTGATTGTTCTGAGAAGTCGTTAGATTATTTGAGTGATTGTGATGATGAGGTCATTGAGCTTAGGAAAATAAGATTTGAGTACAAGTATAATAATCAAGAAGATAATGATGATACAGTTTTGGAAACTGACAAGGAAGAATGTACTCAATCTTCAAAGTTTGAAGATGTCCTTAATAATGATGTAGTACTAACTCCTTTAGTTAAAGAGCATGAAAGGAATATGCAATCTTTACTGAAGAAACTAAAGGGAAATCATATGGGAATTACTGATCCATTTGCAATAGTAGAGAAACAAAATGAAAAGTTTCCCATTTATGATCAGCAGACACACTGGAATTTGAAGAAACCAAAGGTATTAAAACCCTATTATATTATTTTGAAATTGAAAAATACTCTTATTAATACATTGTGTTTCTATTTACAGCTTGGAGAGAAATTCCTAAACATAACATAGTTTAAGGAGTGTCTTACTTACTATGCATTGGCAAATGGTTTTTCTCTTTGGTTTGACAAAAGTACCAGTAAGAAGGTTATTGCTAAATGTGGGAAAAGAAAAGAAGTCATCAAAGATGCTGATATTGGCAAACAAAGAGCTTTTAAAAAATTCCTTTGTAATGATGAGAAACCAGTATGCAAGTGGAGGTGTTATGGTAAGATGATGAAATATGAGGCTTCTTTTCAGGTAAGAAGTTTGGTTGATGAGCACACTTGTGTTAGGAATTTTCAATATGGTAGGCTAGTAGATTATAAATGAATAGGAAGGAATTTTGATGATAAAATTAGGGCCAATCCTCAAATAACTCTAGATGCCATTGTTGAGTTAGTGATGAAGAAATACAAATGCATAGTAAGTCGTACACAGTGTAGACATGCTAAGTCATTTTCATTGAATGAAGGTGATGTTGCCCTTTAATATCATTATGGTTATCTTAGATCTTATGCAATGGCATTAGCTAACTCAAACGAGGGAACTACTGTCAAACTTGGTTTAACTGTTAACCCAGATGAGAAAACCTATTTTGATAGATTCTATGTCTGTTTCTAAGGTTTGAAAGAGGGTTGGAAATTGGGTTGTAGAAGAGTTATAGCTTTAGATGGTTTGAAGAATATATATGTAATCTTTGATTTATGCAAGAACAATAGATAGAGTGGGTTGGATTAGTTTAGAGAGAGAAAGTAAACATGAAAGATGGAATGTATTGTGTGTGTGTAGAAAATGAATTACAAAGAGAGCCAACTAACCAACCCCCTCTCCAAGGCATGGAGAGGGGTATTTATATGCTAAATATGGCCAGCCATGGGCCTTTATGAGGCTTTCCATGAGCCTTGCACTATATTAGCTTACATATCATTAACATGACTTACTTACAGGCTTAGACTATTTAGTATTGGAAGTGACCAAGACTTTTCTTGTTCCTAACAATCTCTCCCTAAGGGAGGTCACTCCAATTTACAAAACTTTAATCCTAGCATATTATGCTTGATCTTTAGTCATTAGCTCGTAAACTTCAATCTTGTGAATTGATGTAGTGATCATAGACTTTAGGTCTTGAGCTTGTTCTTCATCTTGTCTTGAATGTGATTCTTTGAACACCTTGAGATCATCAACCAAGCATAATCTTGTTTTGCCATCTTGTAAACTTTGCCATCTTGTGAACTTGTGAATTTGGATGCTCGTACCTTTCTTGATTTGTTGACTTGGAAAGCTTTAATGTTGCATCTTTCTTGAAATTCTTTAACTTTAACACTTCGTCACTTCGAGAAAGACGTTCGGTATCAGAGAGACAAAAACTTCTTTGAAATTCTTTGACTTTAATATTTCGTCACTTCAAGAAAGACGTACGGTATCAAAGTAGCGGAAGTCTTGAAACATGTACTTGAGCTTTCATGATGTCTTTATGTTCGTCGGTCGGGTATGAGCATGTGGCTATGAATCGTGACTCGTCGGGAATCAACTGCACCAATCGTCGGGAGTACCTGCAGGTTTAGGTTAGTGATATTCAACAGATATGGACGAAAGTGTCTTTGTCCCCGTTGATCAGTATAAATACTGTCTATGATCAGGTATAATTCTGAAGAATCTCCTTGACAGGGTTTCGCAGCTGCACTAGCCGTTCTCATTACTGGAGCGTCTCAAAGCAGACAACACGGTATGAGTGAACCAGCAAGACGAAGTCTCACCAATTGAAATAGAAAAATCAATTTGAAAATCAATCGATGTATCACTTGCTAAAGTATTTTTGTGATACATCGAGAGTGTTAATCATTTCAAAATTCATCATCAATCGTCAATTCATAACCTGGAACAAGTTTGATTCTTATAGAATCGCACCATCGTTTCTTTCCAGTTGTCACAAGTTTGATTCTTATAGAATCGCACAAGTCACCTACCATGAGCTTGTTTGATGTTGGCTCAAGCAGGATTTCCATCTTCATTGTGATTGAAATCACTCGGATGTTCTAGCAAAATCACAAGGATAATGCGTAGGACTCTAGATAAACATCTCATTATTAACATTGTGTAAGATAGCAAGCATAATTTGACAAGTGTCCTAATGGGATTTATGGATGATCTCTTTTGGCTCTAGACTCAATAGTGCATTTTTGTTTTTAGTGATCGGAGGCTGGAGCAGACTGCCACCTTTTCAATATCAACTAACTCGGAGTGAGAAAGTTGATAGAAATGCGTGTAATCTTCGTGAGAAATGAAACAAGAGTCTGTTGAGAGACCTTGAGTGGCTAGGAAGGGTTGTGCATAGCGTCACTGGGTCCATGACTGTCTTCAATGTCAGAAAACAACTTAGTGTTTCCGACATATTATGTATTGACCCGGTTTCTGCCTAAGTGTATGGAGGGCTTCTTTCTTTTCACCCTTTATCCTTACATTTCTTTTTCATTCTTCAACCCCTTCAATGCTTATCGAGACTTCATAACTAACACCTTGTTGGGTTTATTCCAGTGTTAGCTCCATCTTAGTCGGCATTATTCCCGATTCTCACTTTTTCTCCTTTTGTATCATACCTAAGGACTTCTACACTATCTAGTGGATATCCCTGGGTAGATCCCTCCGGTTCTGGCTGGATCATGGGATTTGAATACCTATGCCTAACCACCTTATAGCTCCATAAATTTAAGTACATGGTCGGTCTTTTGGGTATTCCATCTCAATCAAAACCAAAATCATTGAAAATTTCAATCAAAGTGTTTGATATAAATATCAAAAGATTTACACTTTGAAAGTTTTTTCATCATCACTAAAAGCTCCCCCTTAACATGTGCACCGTAATCGTAGTACATGTTAAGTTTAGAGTGCATTGAGTCCATTTTATATGATCACATTTCAATACAAATTAGGTTCAGTTTAATCACATTTTCTCCCCTTATCCAAAATGTTAATCCCTTGATATTTTGGATATCAATTGATTAAACGTTCGGGGACAAAATGTTACATACTATCTATAAGGAACATTTTAATGCTCCCCTCAATTTATGAGGGTATATAAGATAGTGCTGAGTACAATAATTTGAAATTTTTTGAATTTTCTGAGAAATTCTTGAAAATTTTGTACTCGAGCACTCCTTAATATCACCATAAAGTCTACACTACATCTATACAAATTCACAAGTTTTTATTATTCACGAGGATTAACCTTTTATGATGAGGACATCATATGATAAATCATATGGTCCTTTGCAGCAGCCGAAAGTCACCCTCGTATGGTCTCCCACCAACAAATTTCTCTAAACTCCGCATAATCCTCCTTGTCTTTAGCTTTTTCTCAATTGCCTGGATCATTGCTCTTGCATTTTCTTTGTCACGTTGTCTCCAGATGGTCTGTGGCAGATACTGCATCCGAATTCCCTTGAGACGATCATTAAGAGCAGTCCGAACATCATCGAGTGTGCCATCGCTAAACTTATGTAGTTCATCAATACGCATCAATCTGTTCTTCTTGTCTTTGTTCTGATAAATGAATCCTCTGGGAGTGGAGTATGCTGAATAAGCGTCTCTTCGTTTAAGATCAGATCTGTACGTATCCGGCTTTGTGAGGTTGAGCTTCTTTTGGTAACTTTCGACACCTAATTGAAGATCTTCCACACGCCTTTGAATGACAATGCTTCTTGTAAACATTCTCAAGGAGATAATAAAAGTTAGGCGTTCTTCAACAGTAAGATTCGTCAACTTGCCTTGAACAAGAAGAAGTAGCATATCTTCGATGTCTTGAATCCGAAGCCTTTTAAGATCACCTTCTTTGAATTTGTATAGCTTGTCATCATCTCTACGAACATTGATCCAATCCAGATGCTTGTAATTCTGTCATTCGATAATTTCTAGCTTGGTGACTGCAATGATTCTGCATTTGGAGTAGACATCACGAGCATATTCTCTATTAACCGCAAATCCATAGAATTGTTGTCTTTTTCGCCCCCAATGTGATATACCCTAGAGTGCATGCTTGTCATAGTCAACCATCACTGGACTCCACATTGTGTTAGGAACCAAATCTTCAATCCATTTGATGTGCCCGTAATTTGCTGCCTTGGTCTTCGTGACTGAAGTTGCATATTTTTGGCTTGAAACACCACCACTTAGATACTCAAGGTCATTGTTGATGAAGTGATCAAAAGGTATGACTCGACGACCTCGAGAATTTAGGATCAATGGTAGTGGCTTTCGCAGATCATGAGGATATTGCTGGCCTTCAGGGTTGATCCAGTCCAATTGTTCAGTTGTTGCTTTGTAGACTTCTTCAAGGAAATATTCAAGTTCGACCAGACTTTTGCATGTGCCTTTCATGAGCTCGAATGTTGGACCGGCGAGTAGTTCAGGGGTCAGAGAATCAACATTGAGCCTATTCATCACAAATGCTGAGAAATCAAGTGGAGTATCCATCAGCTCATCAAACGATTCACGAGGATCTTCATTCCGAGCCAATATGCTTAACCAAGGTTGAGTTGACCCATGAGGAAAGTAAGTTTATCCGGTTTCTCGTTCCAATCACGATCGGGAGAAGGAAGTTTATCCGGTTTCTAAAACCAATCAGGAAAGTGAGAGGTCTCAGGTTGATCTTCAGTAACTCCTGTTTCAAACTCCTGATGTGTGGGTTCTTCCACATCTTCTGTCGTGTGCATTGGCTCCTCTGCATGAGCAGACTGACCAGCAGACTTGTGACTAGATTTGGACCCTTCATTTGACTTGCCAGATGGCTTGGTGGTCTTTTCTTTTGGAGCACTAGTTGACTCGGGTTCCTTGCCAGCTCTTCTTCTCTTGGACCCCCAGTTTGATCCAGCAGAGGGTTCTTCGTCTTTATCCTCATCCTCTCGACGTCTTTTAAATGTGACCGTTTGACCATATGTTTCAAGTATAAGTTTGTCACTTTCGTAAGCTTCAACCAATGCGTTGTAAAAATTTATTTGTTCATTTGACCTATGGATTGACTTATTTCTCTCTATCTTATCAATGAGAATCTTCTTCAGTTCTAGTTTAGAAAGGTTGGCGGCAACGGCATGAGATGTCTTGGATTCATTGGATGAACGAGTCATAATCTCAGCTTCGAGTTGTTCGTTTACCATCTTCTCAATTCTTGGCAACATCTTGGATACTTGTGCCTTAACTTGTTCTTTGACTTGGTCCTTGATTATTTTCTTTATGTTGTCATCAAGTTTAGTGAGAAAGTCTTCGTTTTCGGCTTGAGCTTCATCTCTGAGTCTGTCTGATTGCAATTGAACAGCTGTTTTGACGGCTTCATTCATCTTGTTTGCAAGGTATGCATCAACAATGCCGGGAATAGAAGAAACTATTTCAGCAAATTGGTTCGTTTGCTTATACTAAGAGAATTCGGTTTCCAAAGTTTTTAGTCTATGGTCAAACCCGAATAAAGAGCCAAAGTTGGGAAGATCTTGTAGGGAGGAGCTTGGAACAGTTGTTGGTGTGGAAGCTGGTGTTTGTTGCATATGTGTGATGAGATGAGTGGGTGGTTGAGGAAGAGTTGTTGCAAACACAAGAGGAGGCTCAGCAATAGTGGTGACCGAAACATCTACAAGTGAAGTTGCCTCAGTGTTAAGATTAAATATTGAGTCAATACCTGTATCTGGTCTGGGGTTGAGCATGTTAGAAACGAAGCCAGATGACACAGAAGAACTCTGTTGTTGACCTTCAGGATTGATCGGAGCGGTGAGTATCACATGAGTATCTTCTGTTTCCTAAGTTGCTTGAATATTAGGCAGTGGAGCATTTGTCATCACAGTGCCTCTTCCCTCCAGATTTATGTTCATGTCCCGGTAAAGTACATTTGCTTCGTCCTCTGCATATGTCTCTTCTTCATTCATCTTATCTCCCTCAACATTTGCATCATGAATTTCATCATCATTGTCTTCATCATCAGTGGATTCAACATGAGAAGGTGTTTGAACCCTTGGATCAAAGCTATCTTCTTCATATACTTCTTCATCTTGCTTTGCTTCATCATCATGAGTTGAAAAATTGGGATGAACAAAGTCATCACCATCATTGTCAGATTCAGTTCGTTCATCATCATCGTCATCTTCGTGTTCACTCACATTCACTTCATCATCATCGTCTTCATCACTTGACTTCCAAGGTATCTCCTCATCAGATCGATATGTAGGTGCATCGAGAACCCCTGGTGAAACACCAGTTCCTTCATGTGCACCTGAACCGCTAGCGTTTGAGATGTGGGTTTGAATTAAGCTTCGTTTGGTGACCAGCTTCAATTGTTCAGCCTCAGTCAATGCTATGTCAGAGAGAGCTTCCAATCCAAGAGCTGGTTGCTTCTTCTTTCCAGACTTTGCTACCTTAGCCGTTGCTTTGACTCTTTTACCAGGAGAAGGCTTGGGTTCTTGTTCAGTCTTTGACCTGGAAGATCGACGTACATATTTTGGTTTGGGTTGCACCTTTCCAGTAGCGAGGTCATGATAAGTCTTGTAAGCTTCTGACGCTTTCATTGCTGGATTGGTTAGATAGTCTGGAAGAATGGCACCGTATCGTTGAACAACTTCATGCTGAGGGATGAATCTCATAGTTGTTAGAATAGGATCATCATTAGCCATGTGCCAGTCTACCTTGTTTCTTCTTGAAATGGATTGATCTTGTGACATGAAGTGATTGATGATAACTTTGGTGAATCTTGGGTAAAACATATATTTGTTCTTCCTTGACTCCTTGTTTTCAATCTGGAAAACTAGGTCTTCCCATAGAAGGTAGACATAGTCAACTTTTTGCTGATGATACAATCCCCAAAGTATCTGAGCCCTAGAAAGACGAAGTGTGTCAATTCCTGTTACTTTTCCACTAAGACACTTGTTGATGATGGTTCCAAATGTTCTCCAAGGTTGAGGTAACGTATCAACTTTGACATCAGAGAGTAATTTGATGTTGCCAGGGTAGCCAAGTTCTCTCATGAAATTAAGTATATCCTCTTCAAATGGAGGATCTACAAACTTCTGTCCAGGAAGTTTTGGACACATCTGAAGCATGTTACGGAAAGTATCCAGATCAAAGGAATAGCTCTTCTTGTTCATCTTGAATCTGATGTGATGCTTTTGATAGGTAACTGTAGCCCAGAATTCCTGCATGTAGACGGCAGGGACACTTGCAGTGATTAAGAAAGCTGGATAAAAAGGAGTGAGAGAGAGAACATCCAGAGCGACTTGAAATGTGGGTTCCTTGGGCTTGAATGTGGTGCTCAATCTGTAGTTGCAACTGCCAATCGTAAGACGTTGTTCTCTTGGAACAAGAGCATCGTCCAAAGCTTGTTGTTGTTCTTTAGTGATACTCATGATTCTGCTAAGAAAGAGTCGACACAGTTTATATATAAACAAGTTTATACAGACACTATATCTAGAGACCCTGAATTGGCACTTAATGCATGTAACACAAATAGAAATATAACCATCGAAAGAGTGAACTTAAATTGGTTGAGTTTGAAGTAATCCAATTTTAACTTGATTAGATTTCAAAGATAATCAATTTTAAATTTGCTACCTAACTCCAGTTTTAAGACACCTTTTGGTTAGAATCTACGTGTTTATGATATTTAGCCTTTTTGAATCCATTAAGTATGATTGAATCTGGTAGAGAAGACTGCGAATTCGGACTATAAATGGTATTTGCTAATTCGTATGGTAAAGGTAACTGTGAATTCGGATACTACAGGGGTTTGCGAATTTGTGTCTTTAAAGGGTATTACAAATTCGGACGCTAAAGGATGATTGCGAATTCGGATACTACAGGGGTCTGCGAATTCGTGTCCTAAAGGGTATTGCAAATTCGGACGCTAAAGGATGATTGTGAATTCGGATACAAGAGACTTCCTGCGAATTCGTGTATGACTACTGACTGCCAATTCGGAGACCAAAGGCTCCCTACGAATTTGTGCCTTACTCCTACCTACCAATTCAGAGACTAAAGGCTCCCTGCTAATTCGTGTCTTACTACTTTCTGCAAATTCAGAGACCACGTAGGGCTACGAATTCAGAAGGGTCTATAATTTTGAGTTTGGATTCGAGTATTACACGTGTCTTTCCCTTTCTATATACACTCATTTAGCCAACCAATAGATAACAGGATCATTGTATCAACATTTTAAGCAAATGTGTAGCACACTTT
>BQNB010008546.1:0-86538 GCA_026074375.1 Tanacetum coccineum | reverse complement strand
TTAAACTTACGAGCTCACCAACATTATATTGACGTTTTTGAGTGTTCATTTTTAGGTAATAACAATAGCAATACTTAAGGAGGATATATTTTCATGCCTTGCTTAGTGAGACCTAAGACGAAACCCTCTTAGGTCATTTGCCTTGAACAATTTGCATTACTACTTTTTATGGATTTTGTTAACTTGTTGTTTTGTTGAATGCTTATCCCAGGTTGTGAGATTTTATGACTATATGACTATGTTGTTGTGGTAATTAATATCACGATACAAGTCTTCACTTGTGTCGGGATTCGTCATGACACGAATTTTCATTTAGTGAATTCTCTATAGTCTTATATCAATGTGTTGTGACAATTCTTTCTGTCACGCCTCGCGTTTCCGCCTAGGTGTGACATGAGGAAGATAAGAGAATCAAATAAACAACAAACATACATTAAAGACCAAATTGCGATAAAAATATACATATAAATGTATTATATGTTACACATAAAGGGTGAGTAGTTAATGTTTTTAAATTACAATAAGAAAGCTAAATTTACAAAATTACCATTACATTCAAATAACAATGTTATTTTAAAGAATCTTGTTTTGGGACATAATATTAACAAGGTTTTTGACCCACGCTCCGTAACAGAGCGTGGGATTTTACGTTTGCGGTTTATACCGTTTTATGATTCGATAATACTTAAATAGAAATAAACGCATTACTTATCATTCCATTCAATGAAGTACACCTTTTAATGTCATCGTGTTTCCATATTTTATCACAAAAATGCATCAGATAAGCCTTGGCTTTTCCCATACACATGTAAGGATTGAAATATATTGCATCATCATCGTATAACACATATAGATAAAAGATGATTCTCTACATTCAGAAAAAACTTTTGTATACTCGAAGAATTGACTTGGTTAATATGCAACTCTCATACAAAGATTTTTCCTTCACTGGCCTTGTAATACGTGCGTAAGTGTCTTCTTCCATATCTCCATCTTTTGAGCCCATTCATTTTTTGTATCTGCCTCCATCTTGTGTTTATGATATGCCAACGGGGTCGATCTTTGAAGAAAAATATGCCTGTGAAAAGCAAAAGAGTCAGCTGCACATTATATTGAACAACGAAGCATATATAAATAAACAGAAAAGACTCCATGTCATACTTCCAAGACTTTTTTTAACAATGTTCTTGACTTTTAGTTTACTTCAAGCACAAATGGTTTATATAATTTTAAGTTAAAATAAAATCCATTACACACTCTATAAGAAGTTTCAATAAGAAATCTTAAATAGCCATTAAATGTATTTGATCTAGTAAGCAATCTCATACAGAATGAGACTAAAATTTAAGAGACTACTTAAGATTTATGCTTGGTTTATATTAATCAAGTCACCTTCACTGACCTGTGGTTTTTTTTTACTCAAAGCACTTTGCTAACATATATGATTATTTGCACCTTATAACTAACCAAACATTAGTTTCAATTAACATTCCAAATACTCATGTCTTTGGATTGTTTGTGCGGCTTTGGTTAATAGTCGAATATTGGCAAGGAGTTATTCAACTGTTTACATACTTGTCACCTAAAACTACACATGTAAGCTCAACTGATCAAAAGCATATGCAGGTCTGTGAATAATACCTTCTTAAGGTCACAACAACCATGTTCACTTAGTTGTGTTTATCAGCATGTTCTATTTTTCCATTTTTTATCATATAGATAAAAAGTATATGAAACGGATAAAAGTGTTCAATAATTTCACCTCCATCTTGCTCGATGTTTCACATCCATGCACAAATTAAAGAAAGCCCATACCATTCTAGATTGGACTACAAAACAATAAGGGAGTAGTTGATAAATTTGCTTATATTAATTCTTTATCCTAAAGTTAATATTTGTAGATCAGTTATGAGCTACATTCTATATATTTTGTTGTACATTACATTCTAGAATACCACGTATCTATCAAGTATCTTATAGCCAATTTGTAACAAATGCACAAACACAACCTTGGCAATATTCTATTGTAAACATACATATAATTTTGGTCAACGTGTTTTCTTAGGTGTTCTAACAATCAATAGAATAACGCACGTAAGCAGTTGCATTTTTTGTGAACGATATATTATTTGAGGCAACTATAACTGATGTACATACACTGAAAGTCTGAAGCCATGTAATTTAATTGGACAAAGACGGTTTACCTTTTGGAAGCTTAAGAGAAAAGCAAGTAACGATCCCCCACTCCACTGCATTTTCATTGGTCTGAGGAACATGGTTGAACCACCGTTGAGCTCTTTTGGCCTGCAATTTCACAAAATGAATGAAGACAAACTTAACAAAATTATGGAAAGCATGACTTCAGACATAGAATGCAAGTAAAAAAAGCCGGTATCAGTATTAGAATAAATTCCATAATTACCATGAATACATGAAAAGCCTAGCCCTGTATGTTCTCGTTTGAATCTTGGACAATCAAATAATTACATGATTTGCAGCATGGCGTTTTTGTCTAAAATGCTTCCTGGCCGAATCTGAGAAGCTTTAAGCCGAAACCCAGGAAACTGGCAGCCACCATTTCTCTTCATTCCTTGGAAGCTTCTTGAAAGATAAAAACCATATTAGGATACATCAATGGTCCTTTTTTGGTTCTTCTGTGACTGTGAAGAGATGACATGCCTCATTTACATTAATAACAACTTTAAGGGGGTGTTTGTTTAGGCTTATGTAGCTGGCTTACGGCTTATTTAATTTTTGGCTTATGGTTCATAAGCTATCTTTTTGTGTCTTATTTTGAACCTTTCCACCTTATATAAGTTTAGTATGTCATAGTGAATTATATAAGCCGAAAAGTTTCAAAATAAGCCACAAAAAGTAAGCGTAAAAGCATATGTCGTTTGCTTCCCTCCCAAAAAATATAAAAGGTCAGTTTGTTAGGCCACTTTTGTTTAGCACGAAACGTGAACCACTCCATTAATCCAAACATGTCAAGTTTCTTTTTACAGAAAACTTTGTTTAAAAATGATTTCTACCCGCGTCATTAACAAAAAAGAGCAGATAAGACTTACATTTATCCTGCCATTAAGCCTTCTTAGCCGTGAACTCACTAAAACAATCTGAGCCTCTTCAACGTCAGACCTCATTAATGGGAGTGCAACATTAATCTTATTTTTGTGCCAATTTAATTGGTGTTGATCATATTTTGAGCAGAGTCTCCGAAATTATCTGATCCGGTATTATAACTTGTTATGCATTATTTATCAGTAGAATAAGGCGTAGATAAGTACATGTGGTTAATAAAATTTGTCAACTATATACCTCCTTAAGAAATACTGAAAGCATACAAATAAACGATCATCAAATTGTACTTTCTTTTATTTAAAAAATCAATAAAGGAAATTGCTTATAGTCATACCTTGTTTACATTCAGTACATCGCAATCCTCTGATGAAATCCATAGTCTTCTGTGATTCTGCCTGAATTCTTTACGTATAATTTCCCTTGCCATGCTTTAAATCAATTCATGCATTTTAAGACAATCTGCAGATACTGTTATTAGGAACATATCAGCTAGAACTTTAATAATTGCATTTGCAGAATTGTGTTAAAACAGCGGCTAATCCTATTGCATTTGTAGAACTGTGCATAAGCAATTTGCGATTCGTCCAGTTCTAATGCTTCCAAGTTTAAAGTAATTGATTGCTCGTTATCGTCATTGTATGTAAATAACTAACATGATACTTTTGTTTCATCAAATCTTGAAAAGTAGGCAAACATCTTCTAATAAACTATTGTAGAAGAGTAAGTTGTCACATGTTCTAAACGGGTCAAATCAAAATTTTAGCCAAAAGGAGGACGGTATGAAAGTAGTCAAAGTTCCAGGATGTAATTGATACATGATACAACAGCTTAAAATCATTTTATTAAGATATTTAAAGAACTACTGTTCTTAGAAAATATTGTAGTCTAAAAAATAATACATTAAGTAAATATTTATGTTTGTGGGTCAACTCGGTTGGCCTGTTTTGACCCGTACATAATTGTACATACTTATTTAACAAAACACTTTGAAAAATAAAAGTAGCCGAAACTCTCTATGCTTTCAAAGTCTGCCATTTTTCCTATGCTTGTAATGAACATTGAAATATTCATCACTTTTAGACCTTTTAATAAACAACCATAATAAATGCGTTTAGATGCTTTTTCATTCAACTGATCCTTAAGTTAACAAATCCAAAAGGTGAATGACAAAAGAAAAGTAGCTACCTTTATGGCAGGCAGAAATGGGATCACTCCGCACACTGCTTGACTACACGTTACGCGTAATCCCGATCTTGTTTAGTTTTCATGGGTTGGTCTTTTACGTCGCCTGGTACCGGAGTCGGTGTTCCTGCACAGGTCTGCAAATTGTCAGAAAAATAAGGTGTAAAAAGACCACCAACAATAATGAATACGAGTCTAAAAAAGAATTGGCTAAAAACCCAAAGAAACTAACTTTGAGGAGCATTTTTCCTTGGCCTGCTTCGTAACGTGGAGGCCACGCCTCGCGCTATGGTGCCACTATAGCGCGCTTTTTAGAACCCTGATCTGCATTCTACCATGCCCACTACTTGATGAAGATTCAATCAATTTCGCAATAGTTCCTGAAGGAAAAATGCATTTAGGGTCAGCTAAAAAACCAAAGTCAATGAAGCAATGATGTGAAAAAAACAACAACAATGAATAAATATTTGAAAAAGAATTGGTTTAGAACCCAAAATAACTCACTCTCAAAAGCATCAGAAGTAGACTGCGTGATTGCAGCACTTGAAACTTGTTGTGTCAGGCTAAAGGTGTCCATAACATCGCCTACACAATCAGCCCCAACACGACCCCTAACATTCTGTGCATTTGATACGGGGAACCTTTGGGAACCCATATCGTTTTGTTGTATCGGCCTTCTATGCTTCCGACTACTTGATGAAAATTCAATCAATTCTGAAACAGTTCCTGAGGGAAAAAATGGAATTTAAGACACTTAAGAAACCGTTGAAAAAAATCGATGAACCACAAAAACCAAAAGATGACCACAAACCTCCGTGCTTGCGATTGGCAGGCGGTTCATTTCCAGCATCCACATCGAGACTGACCAAAGGAGGAAACTGAATCCAGCCTTACAAACATTGGCTCGAAACCATGTTCGGAACCGACGGTTGACTAAAACCTGCAGCACAAACAAAGTTACAAAAATGATGCAAATCCACAAACGATAAACTGACAAATTGAAATGAAGAAACCACATAACAACTTGAAATAACAAAAACTAACCTCCAAGCCATAAAGAATCTAGTCCTGCGTTCTATGGAGGAACCCTGCTACTGGCTACAACCATTCCTGCACCGTTGATAGTTTTGAGGTTCATAATGAGTTCCAGCAACAGGGAAAAATTAGAGCTCGTTCCAACATGTATTATAGGTAATTTACATACCTGGCCTAGTTCCTTTGATTTTAGGTCGGCGAATGCCCCTCGGATGTCGATAAATGTGACAATAGGGAACCCATGGTCGTCTGCGTATTACATCATTCTTAGAGCCTTACGGTACCTGTAAAGAAAGGACATAAATTGGTAAATGGATTTTCACTTTTTTTATAATAGTGCATAGTTATATCATTGTAAAATCTTACCCATATGATGTAGGCATTCCATCTCAACCTGACTCGAACTGAGATCTTGTAAAGTTTCATACACATTTATTGATACGCAGGCATGCGATTCTTATGGTGACAAAATGTGGTGGAGTGGGGAGATAAAATCTCTGCCTGCCATCCAACCTGCAATCGCACATCAATAGCATCATACGTTACCTCTTACATCTCATAAGACATTACAAATTGTAACAGTATCATTTACGCAAAATTTATCCGTTCATATTGGCATCTTCCTAAGCACATATTTCTAAAACTTTCCAGCTGATGATAATAGGAGACAAAAAGATGCATGCTGATTAGCCTTGTTTTATAGCTTATATATTATATGCATTTTTTTCTCGCTTATTGCTTTTAACTCCTAATAAGCTCAAAAAGTCACAAATTTTAGCCCATGGATAGAAGCCAAGCCAAGTTACTTCATAAAGCATGGAAATAAGCTTAGCCAAATGACCCGCGTTTAACATTTTAACTATAAGCCAAAATCTCTCAACACGCAAACTCCCATTTTTGTTACAAACGACTAAGTTTCGCACAAAATATAACTTTAATGTGTCATTATGGTAGCAATAATTCGTTACCAATTAGATGGAAACTGTAAACAACAACAATGGTGCACTTATACTTATTTCAATACTTCCTAATATAGTTTTCTTAAAACTTAAGAACCATATCTAACTATATCCGTTATGGGATAAATTCAGTTTTCTTAATTTTTTATATAAATCTGAATTGGATACACATAAATTAGGTAAAGAAAAGCTTACCCGATGATTTTTCAAACACGTTCGGAGACCACCACTGCTTTCTCTTTCGCTTTTACCTTGATGTGGCTGCAAAAAAACTTTAATAAATAGGTATTAATCACAACCTAATAGATAACTAAAAGCAATAACCCATATGAAAATAAATATTAATTAGACAATCGATTAGGATAGTCAAATTCAATACCGGAATCTTCCTTTCATAAAGTATGCATTACAAATACCCCTTGATTTTGGTGTTTTTGGAAAGTGTAACCAATTCAGGCGTTGAAAAAGTTCCAGAGAAAAAAAGGGGGCGGAGGTGATGTTGCTTTGTGTGAGGTTTAATAAAAACTCAGTAAGTACTTGTCACACCCCCAAACGGGGCCTAGCCGGAAACACGTGTCCGAGGGCGTGACGTCATAATACATATCACACAAGATACAAAAGATCGACCCTCTATGGTACGTTAAAATCCAACATTGTTGCAATATGGTAAAATATTTAAAGTTTTACATAGGCCCCAACGATAATTAATTCGAAAGCGAATAAACAAGTAAGTTTTAAAAGTTTTGACAACGATGTTAATTATAGATAATAATAGCTTTTTTGAAAATCTCCAATGCCAGACAATACCAACCAAGCAAGCAAAGACACCATACTAAGCACTTGAGACAAAAAACATGCTAAAACGATCAACATAAAGTTGATGAATTCATAGGTTTGAATTTAATATAAAAGTGGACCACAAGTTTACAGTACGCACGTGACAGTTATAGGAGATACAACTTCACATAAAAAGCATTTACGTTTGCACTAAGCTCATGACACCGAAGCTCAATTTAAAAGGAAGCATTTTATATGCCAAATAGTATTTCACGCCCTAAAGGTATCTGACCAAGATCACCTATTGACATTCCGACATGGTATATATCCGTTTGTTCGGGACCTCCGAATCTAGTAAGCGCTACTTACCCGGATAGGGATAATTACTCCCAATAGATCTATTTACAACATTCGCGCTCACTTAACCAGTACGGTCGGTTAAGCAATTGACGGTTCATGATAATTCAGGCATTAGTGGTCTATTCGCTACTTAGGCAACACGTAATCAGGAAAAGGAAACGTAAAGTAACTGTGTCCATAGTTTGAAAACAAGCAATGTTTCTCACCCCAAAATAGTAAAGTAAAAGTAGTAAAACATGGGGCTATGAACTCACCTTAGCAAAATGAGCAAATGATAATCACGCAAGTAAAAGATGATATAGAAATCTAGCCGCGACCTAGAATAATAACGCGTCTCAGAAACACGGAAAGTATGCCAAGATTTGCACAATATGTTCATCACCAAAATACATCCATGTGTGTTTGATTTAGTTTGATTATCAAATCATGACGAAATAATATCATATAGTTTTTCGTTAAGTTTCAGCGTTTAACCAAAAATTACTATTTTTAGAAAGTTTCTATTTTAGGAAAGTCTTTAGTTTCAAAACGTTAATACCGTCCCCTATATTTATTAAGTTTCCATATTTTCAAAACGCACTAACTAGCCTTAATCGCTTAACTTCTATGTCCGTTTCACTAAATTTTTACCAAACATACTATTTTTAGTAACTTTACCGCTTTTCCTAAAATATGCTAACGACGTCTTTAAATGATACTAATCAATAGGTATGTGTTACTATATGTTTTGCTAGTGTTTAGAAAGTCCAAAAATGTCCGAAAACTCATTTTACTATTTACATCAGCACACTATTCATCTGATTTTGTCAAAAAATGTTTGAAGTTTTATTTGGCTATAACTTGGTCATTTTAAATCCAATTTTAATGTGCGATATATGGAAAACTATCTAATCAAAACGAGCTCTCCAAAAACTACTTTTACACCTAATGAAAACATTTTTAGATTTACCAAAACCTCAAAACAAATTTGGGACATCAAGCACTTTTTGTCAAAAACGCAACCAAAATCCACCCAAACTTCACAATAGTGCCTAATCTAGCCTAATCTCCATTCACAACTAATCCACAACAAAACCACACCTAAATCTAACCTAATCCCTTCATTTCTATTGTTGCAACACTCATTCAACTCTCATCTCACCAAGAACATAATATTTAACTAGTGAAATAAAGTAGTATCATTATTTATGAAATCTTGTCTTTAAAATCTTTCAAAAATTAAAACACAACATATGGATGTATGGATCTTTGAACATATAAGAAGAACATAAGCAAACCACAAAGAAAGATCCAAGATACTTACAAGAATGAAGAACAAGAAGCAATAACACAAGATCTATACCCAAAATCACTAGATCTTGAAAAACCCCAAATAATAACCAAACCCTAATTTGTAGATCTTGAAGAAAACCCTTAAATCAAAGAACCAATACTTGCAAACACCTTAGATGTTCTTAGAAATGAACTTAGTATGCTTGGATTATGCAAGAAATCAAAGAAAATGGGAACCCTATAAGGGTGTTGGTTGGCCGTGGGTTTCAAGAAGACAAGAGGGAGAGAAAGAAATTTTTGGAGGCTTGAAAATGATTATGAAACCCTAAGTTATGATATGTGATGGTATTTATAGGCCAAGAGCTAGGGTTTTGACTTGTCAAGTGGAGTATAAGTGACCAACACACACCAAAAGTGTGTGTGTGTGGTTCGGCAATAGGCAAGCCACAAGGACCATGTGGTTCAAAATTTTTGATCAAGGTTCATGAATTAGGTCTTAAATTTGAATTTTGGTCAAAATGAGAAGTCATGTGATCAAATGGTCACATGTTCTAGTCAAATGGTGATACTTGTGCATGAAATGGACACTCTCATGTGTCACTTTCACACACATGCATGGTAAGTTCAAGAAAAGATGCCATTTATTTAATTTCAAGACTTATGGTGCATTTGGCTTGGGTTTGGGCGTCTAATATATAGAGGGGGAGGGATATGAATGAAAATTTTCACTTAAGAATATGAGATGGACGATAACTAAAGTTTACACGAAAAGATTTCGAGTTTCCGGGGTCCCGTTAGCTCAAAAACGCGAAAAACGCAATTAAATGTTAAAGCGTACAAATAAATACCGGGAGTGATCGTAAACTAGGAAATACTTAGAAAAGATAAAATAACTCATATAATATCTAAACTTATCAAAATCCGAAGTCGGGACACGTCCGATGATGTTTTTCAGATTTACGCGGGTTAACTTCTCGGTAAACTGCCGGATTTAAACGTAACATATAAAAATCAAAAATAATGATCAGAAAAGTTTAAAATATTGACCAGAAATTCTCGGGGTGTGAGAATATGCATTTTACATTTCTATAAGATTTACTAATGTCATAAGTCTTATAAAACTATGAGTTGCATTATATGCAATTAACGCTCGTCGCTTACCTCTTGCCCTACTTGTTTACACGTTGATCAGACTTCCGGTAATAAGTGGGAAGTCAAGTTGGATTTTAGTCTTATTAGTAATTAATTGGGTAGTTAATTCTTTTAAGAATTTAATTATCGACAATACTAATTATTTGAACTTTTTCTGATTGTAGATGACTACCTCTGTAGTTACCAATTCCGTTTTCAGGGGTTTCTTCGAGAAACAAAAACTAACTGGACCCAACTTCATTGACTGATACAAACAACTTAGGATTGTACTATCAGTTGAGGATAAATTGGATTACCTAGATCAGCCAATTCCTCCTACTCCTGTCACAGCTCAAGCTGGTCAGTAAGTTGCTCCAAAAGCCCTTGCAGCTCACACTGCATGGGTTAACGGATCAAAAGAGATTGCTGGACTTATGCTCATGACTATGGAAACAAATATCCAACAAAATCTGGAAAACCTTAGTGCTTATGACATGTTGCGGGAGTTAAAAACTCTGTTTGCTCAACAAGTAGAGCAGGAGCTTCTTTAGACTGTGAGAGACTTTCACTCTTGCAAACAGGAAGAAGGGCAGTCCGTTAGCTCTTACATTCTCAAAATGAAGATATAGACAATCTACAAAATGCTCCTGTACTTCATGCAATTTAGGCAGGTAAAGTCCAAAAAAAGAATAACAAGCAAAAGAAACCGCAGGTGGCTGCTAGGGGCCAAAATCAAGGGAAAGGGAAAAGTAAGCTTGCTTATGCTCCCAAACCCAAGATTCCCCCTCCACCAAATAAGGAAAATCTAGCTAAGGACTCAATCTGTCATCAATGTGGTGATACAGGTCTTTGGAAGAGGAACTGTCCTCGGTATTTAGCCGAGTTGCTGAAGACCAAGAAGCTATCTCAAGGAGCTAGCGGTTTAGGTATCTTCACTATAGAACTCTATACTTTTCCTAATAAATCTTGGGTTTATGACACTGGTTGTGGCACTCACATCTGTAATACAACTCAGGGTCTCAGGGGAAGTAGGAAATTAAAGCCAGGAGCTCTAGGCTTGTACGTGGGCAATGGTCAGCGTGCAGCGGTTGAAGCGATTGGAACTTATCATTTATGTCTCCCCAACGGATTAGTTATTGTTTTGAACAATTGTCATTATGCTCCCTCTATTACTAGGGGAATTATTTCAGTTTCCAGATTGTATGACGATGGTCATGTTAACCGTTTCATGGATAATGCAAAATTTGGTTTATTTTATTGTTGTCCCAAGGGAAGGTATTTTTGAAATTAATTTGTCTAATCCTAATGCAATTGACAGTTCTATGTATGTTGTAAGCAACAAAAGAGCCAAGCTAAACTTGGACTCAGCTCTCTTGTGGCATTGTCGTCTTGGACACATTAGCAAGAAACGCATTGAGAAGTTACAACATGATGGACTTCTTAATTCAACTAACCTTGGGGCATTTGAAAAATACGTCTCTTGCATGTCTGGAAAGATGGCACGAAAACCTTACACACATCAAGTGGAAAGGGCCAAAGATCTACTTGGACTAATACACACCGATGTATGTGGCCCATTTAGAACCGTGTCAAGGCAAGGAGCTAACTACTTCGTCACTTTCACTGACGACTTTAGTCGTTATGGTTATGTTTACTTGTTAAAGCATAAACATGAAGTGTTTAAAACTTTCAAAGTGTTTTAAAAGGAAGTAGAAAATCAACTCGGGAAGACCATAAAATTGCTACGTTCTGATCGTGGGGGCGAGTATATGAGTCAAGAGTTTTTGGATCATCTAAATGAGCAAGGGATAATCACCCATCGTACTCCTCCTTACACGCCACAAAATAATGGTGTGTCGTAGAGGAGAAATAGAACCCTACTAGATATGGTTCGCTCCATGATAAGTCAAACAACTCTTCTAAAGTCCTTTTGGGATTATGCCCTTGAGACTGCTGTACGCATTCTCAATATGGTTCCAACTAAGAAGGTTGAAAAGACACCATACGAAGTATGGCATGGGCAAGCCCCTAAGCTGTCTTACTTGAAAGTATGGGGTTGTGAGGCACTTGTTAAGCGAGATACTCTTACCAAGCCTGACAAATTAGAACCCAGATCTATTAAGTGTATCTTTGTAGGATACCCAAAGGAAACAATGGGTTATTCTTTCTACTACCCACCCGAGAACAAAGTACTTGTTGCTCGGAATACTGAATTCCTAGAGAATAGTCTTATAACTCAAGAAGCAAGTGGGAGTTTAAAAGATCTTGAAATTATTCAAGAAGAAGATACACATCCTTCTATAGACACTAGCTTAAATCATGAAGAGGATGATCTAGAAATAGATGAACCTCAAAGTGATATCATTCCCATTCGTAGGTCCACAAGGACACGACATGCCCCAGATCGTATATGCTTGCACATTGATGCTGAGGAGCATGAGTTAGGGGATCTTGGTGAACCCACTAACTATAAAACTGCATTATTGGACCCTAAGTCTGATAAATTATTGAATGCTATGAATGTGGAAATACAATCCATGAAAGACAATGAAGTTTGGGACTTAGTTAATCTTCCTCATAACGGCAAAACCGTTGGTAGCAAGTGGCTCTTCAAAAAGAAGATCGACATGGATGGAGCTGTACACACCTTTAAAGCTTATCTTGTAGCGAAGGGCTTCATTCAAACCTATGGGGTTAATTATAAAGAAACCTTCTCTCCTGTTGCAAACATTAGAGCTATTAGGATTCTTATAGCAGGATTCTTATAGCCAGTAGCCGCGTACTATGACTATGATGTATTTGCAAATGGATTATTGTTTTCAAAACTGCCTTCCTCAATGGATATCTCAATGAAGAGGTTTACATGGAGCAACCTGAGGGTTTTGTCAATCCAAAATATTTAAACCGAGTATGCAAGCTGAAACGTTCCATTTATGGACTTAAGCAAGCATCTAGGCAATGGAATGAACGATTTGATAATGAAATAAAGAAATCCGGTTTCATTCAAAATCATGATAAGCCATGTGTATATCTTAAAGCTAGTAGAAGTAATGTCACTTTCCTAATCTTGTATGTCGATGACATATTGATCATGTGAAATAACATTCCAATGTTACAAGATGTAAAATCCTACCTTGGAAAGTGTTTTGCTATGAAAGATTTAGGTGAAGCTGCATATATTCTTGGAATCAAGATCTACAGAGATAGATCACGACGGTTGATTGGCTTATGTCAAAGTGCTTATATCGAAAAAATCTTAAAGCGTTTTCACATGGAGAATTCCAAACGTGGAAGTATCCCCATGCAAGATAAGCTTAGATTGAGTAAATCACAAGGTGCCTCTACACCTGCTGAGTTGAAGCGCATGCAAAATGTTCCATATGCCTCGGTTGTGGGTTCTATTATGTATGCTGTGAGATGTACTCGCCCTGATGTTGCGTTCGCTCAGAACATAACAAGCCGATTTCAACAGAATCCAGGTGATCTTCACTGGACTACTGTTAAGAACATTCTGAAGTATCTCAGGAATACTAAGGACATGTTTCTAGTTTACGGAGGTGATCTAAAACGAGAGCTCAGGGTTTCTTGCTACACTGATGTTGGATATCTGACGGATGCTGATGACCTCAAGTCTCAGACTGGATATGTGTTCGTTTTGAATGGAGGTGTTGTTGACTGGAAGAGTGCCAAGCAAAGCATTTTCGCTACTTCATCTGCAGAAGCTGAGTATATTGCTGCCTTTGATGCTTCTAAGGAAGCCGTATGGGTTAGGAAATTCATTTCTGGGCTCGGTGTTGTTCCCACAATTGAAAAACCCCATTTTAAATATGTAGTGTGATAATACTGGAGCAATTGCTATAGCTAATGATGTCTGGAATCACTAAAGGTGCTAGACATTTCCTTGCCAAAGTTCACTACCTCCGCGAAGTTATTGAATTTGGTGCATAAAAGTTAGAAAAAGTTCACACAGATGACAACTTAGCTGATCCGTTTACAAAAGCGTTAGCTTTTCCTAAGCATTCAGTACTTACTAGGAATATTGGAATGCTTCCAGCTAGTAGTTTCATGTAAATCTGTGTTTATTAGTCATTTGGATAATTGGGATTGTAAAGACAATTTTATTAACTGATGAATAAAGATACAAGGTATTTGTTATCATTCTCTTATGACAATTGTTGTCCTTATTTGCATATTTAATCCTTGAATGATTTATCATTCTAAATATGTCCATTATCGGTTAACAATATGGGAATATTGTTACATAAGGCAAATGTGAGTGTTGGTTATATTCTTTGAATATATGGATGGTACCCGCCAAACTCATATGTTATTCACGAGGGATGCATATTGGACACCCCAACCTTTGAATATTTACTTTTGGATCCGTTGTCATGAGTAAATATCGATTATGGTTAGTTAAGTTGTCCTTAGACTTAAGAATACAAACAAGTTATGGTATGTGTGGATATCACTTTTTAATTCTAAGTCAAACGTTGTCTTGAAAATGGTAGTTATAAAAGTTATTATTCGAAGTGATGTATAGCAGCATTCACAACACTTGTATTCAACAAAGAATTTGTTCCTCCACTTGATATGTGCAGAATGATACCATTGGCGCCTCTCCAAAATTAATCAGATAATTGTTTGGCCGAACCCAAAAGGTAATGCAAGATGATTACATTTGGTATATCTGAATTAAGTTCTATAACGAGAATCTAAATGGTTAAACTACATGGAATGAGTTAGGATCCATATCCATGGTTTTACGGTATCTGTAACAAAGGGATGATTATAGCAAGAGATACATAACCATGCTACTGAGAATGTTTTTGAAACTTGATCTCAGACATTTCTAGTTTTAACAACAAATGTGACTATATGGGCATTCTGCTACTCCAACTCCCAAGTGGGAGCTATTGGAATGTGGTAGTTGGATTAGCTCAAATACGACTAGAAATGTGTGAGCCTATTGGGGGCACACACGTTAAACACTTAGAGTGCGTTTTAAACTTCACGTAAAGTTTCTAATTAGTAAACCGAAGGACTAAAATCGACTAGACACAAACCTTGTGGTAGTCTCTTGTTAGCCGGCCACAAAGAAGGTTCTAAGAGAGGGTCTAAGTTCATTGTACCTTGGAGATAAGGACAGGGAGTGTCATGATAAGACTTAACTTAAGTTTCCTAGTCTTATTATGAGTAGGGCTTAGAGGCTATAAATACCTCACCCCTAGCTCATTAACAAACGTGACATACATCCCTAATACTCCCAAAGCTGCTGCTCATTCTCCTTGTTACTCCAAAGCCGATTTAATCAAACCCCAATTAGGGTTCTTTGATTTTCGGTTCCTTATTTATTCACTGCTCAAATTCGGTAGACCCACAAAGGGTTTTGGAAGTGTGATTCGATCCAACCATTGTTCCAGCAGGTGTATAAGCCTTGGTTTAACATATTCTCAGACGTGAAAATTGATAGAAACGATCTAGAGTTTGTGGTTTTGATTTTCGGTTGATTCTGCCCAATTTCGGTACAACCGAAATTCAGGGAAACCCTAATTCCCTTTACTGTTTTTCGGTCCAGAATTATAGAGAGGTTCTTGGAGCTTGGTTTCAGTAGGTTTACATTACAAAGGTTGTTTGGGTTATACGTGAAGCAAGGTTAGAATCCGGGCGGACTTGGTTGACATGTTTGCGTGAGCATCCGTAGAGGTGGAAACTTATCCACTAGTTTCAAAGCATTTAGTTCTCATTTGATTTGTTCAAGGCATTCAACAAGGGTTAGTTTTCTCGTATCTTTTATGTTTATTGTGTGTTAATCATATGTGTCAAACTAGATCCATATCCGCTGCGTACTCGTAGTTAATGGTTAACTAGTTCTTAAATCCCAACAATAATAACTCGAAGATGGTGATGAGTTTTGTAGTATCACTTTTATTGGGTTATCATTTATATTAGCACCCGATAACCCGACCCACCCGACCCGAATACCACCTGAACCTGATAACCCAATTCTTTATCGGGTCGGTTTACGGGTGAGGTTTTAAAAAGCAAAACCCGACTCAACCCGACCCGATAAGCTAGACCCGATAACCCGACTCGGTTTTTAGCTAATTTTCCATTTATATGGCGATTTTTTTCAGACGACGTCATGGATTTCACAAGTATTGTTTCACATGTCTTTAACGACACTTTAACTTACAACCTGTTGGGTATGGAAAAAATCTCAACTGAGAGGGATGCTGCTCATCGAGGTACACATGCAAACTTTCGCGGGAGAATAGTCCACTCGCCAAAGGCGATGGGAACTCGTAGCAAAGAAAAAAAAAGAATACCCTTGAGTTAAAGTTTCTAAGGTTGTTGTTTCGACAAACACAAACGCTTCATACGTAATAGTAGTCATCGTCGTCTTTTGTTACAATGTCCTCTTTTTGGTACAAAATTACAACTTCGCGGATTAAATAAACAGTTCAAGACACTAGCGTTACAAAGGTACTCCACTATGTACACTCTCCCACACAAGTGATTCATGAAAGTGCACTCTTTTGGTTTCCAAGCTTTTATAAAAATAAGTTTCGAAAAAACAATTTTATTAACTTTTTTACTCTTTTTCTTACTTCTCACACCTTTATAGCCGATTAAAGCCTTGACATCTCTAATTATGTTATGTTTTACGTTTTAAAAATTATATCATTCAATCCAGAATACTTTCCTCTTTAATTTGATTTCGACTTTGACATGATTCCATGACACGTCATGATACATGACGATGGATCTATGAAACTCCACAATGAATGTGATGGAAGTCACGAATCTTTGGTGCATTTATGGCCAGAAAATTTGCGTATAACTGTCAACCACGAAAATATCTTCTCACGCTTTGATATATTGTCATTTATTAACGTTATCACTATAAATCAAAAGATACGATATCACTTGACACTATGTTATAAATGGTATTATCTTTGAGATCTTTTCTCACGGAGTACTTTATTTTCATTTCCATGCATATCCCTATACGAAATAGCTTATCAGATAGTAACTAATCCATCTTTAAGAATAACTCATTCCTTAACTCATCAAGACTTAATATCACTACCAAGTCGTACGGGGTTCTGTATACACTAATCATAGTGGTAGCATTCTATCTTTAAATTTCGTCATGAAACTAGTTTGATATTATACCATGGACCTATCTGATCCAAAAAAAATTTAGTACAAGACCAGGCGCATTAGGACCACTTATAGAAGGATCAACTTTAAAAATGACGAAATCAAAAGATTTTATCAATTCAGGTAAGAGCCTCGATGATTTAGAGATTCGTAAAGGTTTAGTTTTCTTTGTCCTTCATTCATAAACGAGATTTACAATAAAAAAGACGAGCATGAAAATACACGCTTGAATAGTCTCCATTTCAAAGGTTTTAATAGTACTTTATTCTTTTTTGAGAAGTGTATCCAAAGATGATTAGAGCGGTCGCGCATTGCGCTGAGCGTTGATTATTGTTTTTTATATCACCGGGATAATATTTTTTCTAAACAAGACACATACACCAATGAATAAAACAACCTACATTTTTCATTACCAATAGAATTTAACACGTGAAGAAAAAAGAAATAAAAGTTATTGCTCAATATCGTAACTAAACTGTTATAAGTAAATAATTCACGAACAATTAAAAGCATCGTCACGATTCTAAAACTTTCATTTCTTGAAATCGCTTTCGGATTATGGGCTATCGCCTACCATTTATGTAGCACTACAACAAAGCATCTCATTTTACACGGTTATATTCTTATATCTCCACGCTTAAAAGTGTGTGAAAATTTAAAGTCCAGGCTGCCCGAATATTATAAAAGGGTCTACTAAACTGAACACTTCGCAGTTACGCTCTAAAACCATAAGTCAATGGTTACAAAATTAAATAGGAAAACTAACTGCTTGCTATATAAATTGTTCGCCATAATTTTACTACTACCAGGTTTTAACTAGTAGCAAAGGGATTATACAGGAAACACTTAAAAAACCCATTGTTAAGGAAATTTCATGGGAAATGACTGATAGGTCTATATCCAAGGGAAACTCATTTTTACACCTTCATATTTAAATATGCACATAATTTATATCCATAATACATGTAGAAGCGAAAATTGGGACCATACTAAGTTAGAGTAAGGGAAGGTCTAACAAAAATCTATACAAAATGTTTTTCCACTAGTGGACAAAGGCTTAGTCGGCAGACACAAAAGAAGTCAGATAATGGTGCCTTGTATGAAACATCCCTCCACAGACTTCACTCACATTCCATTCCCAAAAGGACGAAAGTGAAAAAAAAAATGTATATCGTTTATTCTTTCCCTCATTTCTTTAGACCAAATAGAACATAATGGACAGTGTAGATAAAAAGCCAAACAATACCTTGGTAATTGCAAGCATCACACATGCCTTGGCTCAAACATTATAATGCCTGCATAACATAATTGCAACCGGGTCACCAAATTATCACAACAAAGAAATTATCATTCGAATGAAATACAAGAAATCAAACCATCAAAATATAACCTAAAAATATATTGCATATTTGAACAAACATTTGACGGGTTTTATTTTTTTTAAAACTACCGGGCATGAAAATTAAGGTAAAAAACTCACTTAAATTGAGTCAAATCTTAATTAAATACAAAAATACATGTGTATAGAATTTGACAAAACAACAAATAGCACTTACCTCAGGGAAACGGTTCATTCCACCATCACTATTTTATGACAAAATTATCACGTGGACCAATACACGCAAAAAACTTCTTACCCTATTGCCTTCTACAATCCGTCGTTCTTTCCTAAACTTCCTACCAACCCATCCGCAGACATTGCCTGCACCCCCTAAATAAAAATATTAGAAAAACACTAGCTAAAGATAAAAATGTTTAAAACGCGACCTATATGCAACAACCACTAATCTAATAATATACAAAGTACGAATTACCTTAAATGAAAAGCTGAATCCCAATCAGTATTTGGCTACTGCACAGATCATCGAATAATGAAATTGTTCCCTCATCTTTTGAACATCGAGCTACATCAATTAGGACATACCTGGTAACGTAGATGTTGTCCCCACTATCATAAACAACCCGTCTTTTGATTTTTTCCACCCTCTTCATGCCACCGTGATACCAAAGAACCTAAATACAAAACACATCCATTTCTTAATAATTGGACCAATAATTTACAATGATCCAAATAAATTGGTAGGACTACTACAAACTACAACATCGCAAAACAATACCCGATCCTATTGCTTTTAGATACATATAAACCCTTAAATAGTTTAACAGAAACACCAATCGACACAAACTCTAATGACATATTTTATAACTTCGAATAAAAAGAAAGGCCAAAACAACCCCCCCCCCCCCCCCCAAAAAAAAACATTAAACGACACAATCGCGGTTTAACCAATAACATAAAGCATGATCGTCAAAAGTACTTAGCAAGAACCTTCTGACAGGCCTCACATAAAAACCCCACGGCGGAAGAACATCGGGAACTTGAAAAAACAATTAAAGGTATAAGACAAATTTATTTAATGAACTCGAGGACTCTAAAACACTGCAAAACTTTGCTGGCTCTTAAAACATAACAACAAATGTTAAAAGACAACTCTATTCTGATGCAAACAAAATAAGCTTTACATTACCCATAATCATACACACCTAACATTATCGACAAACAACAATTAGTCACATAGCATCACTTAATGGCCAATAATCATACATGTTAGTGCAAATATTACGATATTTGATCTACACAGACTCGTTTTTTAATGATGACAAACACGTAAACGTAAAATGTACAAGTTACTCGTAATCATAATTTGTCTCAACATACATTCAACAACTCTCGACGTCTCGAGTCCTCGTATGCTATAACACAGGTTAGTACATGTTTCTTATGTTGCATTATGATCAAACCCGTTAACAAACCATTAAGAATGTTTAAAATACGTGTTAGAGTCATTAAAGTATTTTTATACAAATGCATCACTATCGTCACATCACTTGTTATCAACAAGTCTTTTAATAATTTGTGTCAAAACTATGTTGCTTACACAAAGGTAACTACACAATTTAGTTTTGAAAAGTGTCTACACTCTTTAGAAAATGTGCTATACATTTTTCTACAAGTAAACAAGTCACTTACCTTTAAGCATGTATATACATTTTTTTAAATACATTTTCACAAAATGCAAAACACATCTTTATAATTACCTCATGCATGACATCAATATATCTTCAAAGATCTTGCCAAATCTAAACATAATCTTTGAAGATTGCATTGGATTTTATAAGATATCTTTCCCCTAAATCTTTCCAAATCAGGATTTAAAGTCCAGCTTGCCGGATCCCTTTCACTGCATTGGCCGGTTCCCTTTTGGAAGGGATTCGTCGAATCCGTCGGGTCAGACAGTTTTCTATGCATAAATTCATAAAAATACATTTTATATATTACTAAATACATTTGTAAATAAACTAACTAAATTCATTTTATCTCTTGCACATCAAATATTACATCATGCATGACATCACATAATTTGGCATTTTGTAAAAGCTTTTGCCTATAAATAGGAGACCAATTCTCACCATTTGCATCATCCTTCTAACACACATTCTCTCTACATTTTTCACTCATTTAGATCAGTAGGAATACATCTATAAACCTTCTCATTAACACATGATCATAATGCTTCTAACTTTTATTTTGTTGTAAGCATACTTCAATGATGATCCACCAAAGCAAGCCTCAAAGATCTTGCCATTCTCAACTATCACAAAGCATATACATATGAAGATATACAAGATTAGTGATCTCATCATCTTCATCCATTTGAAGGCTTCCCATTAATGGAAGTTCATTTAGATTAGTCATTCATATCCATTAGACACATCATCTTGGATCATCATTGTACTAACATTTGTATCATTATCTTATATCACCAACTAGATTAGATGGTTTATGTGTTTGTGCCATAAAACACAAGGTTTTTTATGTTGGGCCATAAAACATAAAGGGTTTGGGTTGGTTCTACCCGGTGTGTAAGGGCTCGGTATTTAGCTTTGTACCGGATAAAGTGTAAGCGACGTTGTGTAACGTTTTCTTCGCCAAGAAGGGAGCTTGTTGATCTAGTTGAATAACTCTCAAGTTGGGTACTCGAAGAGTTGAGTAGGGCGGAGAGGAGCTCCGTGACCGAACCACTATAAATCATCGTGTCCGGTTTGCTTTCTCTTTTATTTATCGCTCTCTATTTATTTTATGCTTATGTTTGTGTTGTGACAACTTGCTTATCTTATGCTTTCCATTATTCATATAGTCATAGACTATAATTGGTACTTTTCATATTACGTCAAGTTTGATCGGGTATTTGATACAAAAGTTTTAAGATTTTAAACGGAAATGTATTCACCCCCTCTACGTTTTTCACAATACACATTAAACATCATCAACAAAAACTATCACTCACATACCATCACTTGATGGATAATAATTTTGGCCAACTACATACTTCCTAACGGAGACTCCCCTCCAAGCATCATTCAAAATTTTGGTATCGATTTCTTCCATTCTCCCTAAACAAATATTATCTATGATAGTCTAAATACACAAACAAACATAGCAATCTCTAAATAACAGGAAAAACAATATCTATGCTTAACACCGGTTGCCATATGTTGAACAAACTGCGACTGCATTTTTTACAGGGGTTTTTTTCTCATGACAAAATTACAACAAAACAAGTTACCATATCATAAAGGCCAAACAATTACTAAAAAAATTAAATCTGAAAGCATATTGTATAAAAATATATGAAAATGTATCCCACCTCACACCAAAACCAAGCCGAGCAAATGTATCCCTTAAAATACAACATGTACATACGCCTTCGCCATGATGTTTAGCGTAAACTCTTACCTAGGGCGTGGAAAAGAATATAGCGACGACGGCATCACTGGAACCTTAAAACACGAATTCAAAAATAAAACATATATGTGACAAACTCTGAGACAATAAGATGCACATAAAAGCATCCCGTCCCAGACCAACGCCCAATAAAAATTATGTACCTTCCCTTTTTCCATCGTGTTTTGCAAAACCCTTGGGCCACGGCCTGCACAGAAATTGATAAAAAGACCGCGAAACAGATTACTCATCCATGAACTATCTGCAAAGATATTGCATGAGATATACAGCAAACTCTGTTACCTGAAACCAACGCCCATTACAGTAAACTATTACCGTTAAAAGTACAACACATACCTATGCTATCGAAATGCTATTTCACATAAACCCTGCATAATAGCGTGCATACAAATTAACGATAACAACAACCTCAAAAACCTAAAAAGATAAATCCAAGCATAAGAACACATACATAATAAACCCTCAGACTATCAAGTCCATAGAAAACCATAGCACCTGACACACATACGTAATACCTTAAACCACTGGCGTTAAACATACAACACGTGCCTATTCTTTTGACATTATGTTCTCCATATCCTTTACCAAGCAGCCTGCACATAATAACATCAACCAAAACCTTCAGTCATAAACCCTGCATGCATCGTGCACACAAATCTAACGGTAACAGCAACCTTAAAACCTGAAAATACAAATCCAAGCATAAGAACACATACATAATAAATCCTCAGACTATCAAGTACACAAAAAACCATACCACCCGACACAAATGCCCGATATCATAAACCACTGACGTTAAACATACAAAACGTACCTATTCTTTTGACATTGCGTTCTGCATAGCCTCTGGCAAGCAGCCTGCACATAACAACATCAGCCAAAACCTTTAAGCACAAACTCAAATATAAAATTTCTTCGTACCAAAATAAAACACAATTTACAACAGCTATCATTAAACACAACTGAAGGCTAACATTTCTTTTAAACAGATATAAACAAATATCCTCATCAGGTAGCATAAACTGTAACCTCATAAAATGACCAATAATATTATTACTTTTGAACACCAACAAACGCTTAAATGATCCAACGCAAACCTTAAAGGAAATAGCTTCGACAATACGCGCTGCACACTGAAAATCAGTGTTGCAAAACAAGGTCTACAAGGCTGATTAATCACCGATTATCTGCTAAAAGGACACCAACCTTGCCGATTAATGTAACAAGGTCAAACATATAGGTCAACCGTGGTCAACGGTGGTCAACTGTGGTCAAACTTGCCAGAAACCTTCTAATCTTGTTGGAAGTATATAAAACTCATTGTAAACTTGTTTTGATCACTTATAGTAACTGTTTAAATCAATTACAAGTTTTTTTAGAAAAAAGTCTTGCCAATAATATCAAAACTGGCCAGAAATACATAAAACTTACCGAAAATACCTAAATGCATAGCCTCTGGCAAGCAGCCTGCACATAACAACATCAGCCAAAACCTTTAAGCACAAACTCAAATATAAAATTTCTTCGTACCAAAATAAAACACAATTTACAACAGCTATCATTAAACACAACTGAAGGCTAACATTTCTTTTAAACACTATAAACCACAAATCCAAACATGGTAAACCCTAAACAATATTAAAAATACCCACACCAGTCGGTCATAAACTATATTATCAGTTACTAACAGTAACAAACCTTAAATAATTTAACAGGCAACCTAAACGACATGGTTTGGTGGAACCACGTCTCCACAAAAATAGGAATGCAAAATGTTACAAAAAAACTGCCAATCCATAACATGCAACAACCAACATGCAAAAACATCAGCTAAAAATCGATAACGGAACACGGGAACCTAACATCTATAACCAACACTTCCGCACCAACAATTACACGAAAACTAACCATAAACAACAACTTCTACAAATTTGTTTCAACCTCAAACCCTAAAAAACACTAAACAATATCAACATAGCAACACCTATAGCATACGAATCGATAATTTTAAAAAACTGAAAAAAACAAAAATATAAACCATTCTCATGATGATTTAATCAACAAAGTAAATAAATAAAGGATCACTTCATCAACCGTGATTATCATCTGTTCGAATATTGATTGTTTTTTCTATAAAATCTCCCTTGTATTTGTTTCGTAAAGTGTGAGTGTGCGCGTGCATGTTGTGAGTGTATGTGTGTGTTGTTAAGTTCTTGTGTGTCTCGAAGTGTATAACCAAAATCACCTGACCTAAAAAAAATGACCGTCGTTGCCCCAATGCTATCCATTTTGCCCCATCCCACTTACACACCAAGCTGACCCAGGAGCCATAACGACTAGTTTGTTTTTTTTGCACCTTCAAAACACTGTCCATTTGCTTCACTATTGTATATAAAGGGTCACATATCAGAATATGGTTAATCGTAATTTTGTTTTGTTCTAGTGTGAGCAATATTTTCTTGATGTATTTTATAATATGTTTTCTGATTATAAATGTTTCTATATGCAACGAATACAAAAAGAGTAGTGAATACTTAAAACATAGCTTTTGATTACCGATAACGACTGACATTACAAGGAAGAAGAAACCAAAAATACACCAATGTCTACAGACACATAAAATACACCAAAAATCATTTATTCAAAATACAACAAAGCATGAGCGACTAAAATACATCACGAATTTTATAGATAAGCATCATGGTATTATTGTACTTAATTTTATGATTCAGGTGTTCAATATCCTCCTTAAGACATGCAACCTCATCCTCAAGAAGATAACGCTTTATCTTGTATCATCGCTAAAATCTAAAAAAACCACAAATTTCGTCAATTGTACCTTTAGGGTTTGAAATACGTAGATGTTTTTCCTTCGAATAAAAGTATTCCTTGAAAGGTAGTGATAACGCTTAAATTGAGTATGTTTTAGGAGCGTTATTTATACTTTTGTATTGGTTATTTGGTCATTTACCTATGCTTTTATTACTCGATTATGTCGAAACACGCTTTCTAGTGTAATTGCAGCCAAGTACAGGAAAACAAGAAAAGAAGAAAGGAATAAGCGAAGTTAATCTCAAGTACGAAGAATCCAGTGTCAGGATCAAGTGCGGAAGCATCTCGAGTAAAAGAAATCTGAGTATTTAAGCTTCCTAGACCTGAGATCAAGTTGTAATGAAGATATGATGAAGAACGAAGGCCCACGGCCAAGCACAACTCAAGCAAGGACCTTAAACGCAAAGTTCAATAAAAAGATTCCACAGGCGACCTCCTAGTCGCCCGGCTAGAGATCCTGCCACCCAACAGACAGTGTGCAGCCCGGCAGAGGGTCGTGCCACCCGACTCTTGGTGCCTACGTTTTCTATTTCACTCTTGAAGAAACCTGAGTAATCATGAAGGATCTAGAACCTCTAAACTGACTTTGGACACCCCTTTAGCCCCTGAAACCGCCACAAATCAGTAGTATGCCTCATTTTAACACACACTCCACTCTTCTCTAAACCAAAACCCTAATTCCTATAGCCACCACTACTCTCTAAAGCCATAAAAGTCCAAGAAAAGCTCCAGGAAAGTCAAGAAGGAGGAAGGGTCCATCTAAGTTACAAGTTTGTCATTTTCCTAGTTTGCATTTCATTATCCTTTGCTATACTTTTGTAAGACTCTCATTATGTTTATCAATGCATTAAATATGGGAATTATGTCTTTATTTACCATGAGTGGCTAGTCCCTTTATGTGCTCGGTTAGATGATGTTTGTCGTATGATGATTCGAATATTATTGAGTGGCATGTTTAATTCAAATTCAAGCCAAGTCTTAGATCCATTTGTAATTATGTTCTATGTGACATAGTTTTATCAACCGGATTATTTGTTGAGAATACAGTGGATAGGCTAAAAGGGGTATTGTTAATCAATCAATTGTCGCCTTTTTGTCTACGATTGGCTACCTTTTGTATTAACCATTTCTTAAGTGGTTATGTATTACTAAGAACATAATTATCAATGTCTATGATTTGTGAAATGAACCACAAATCAAACTCATAGAGGTTGTTTTGGTCTTGAATTGATTGATTTCACTTAACGCTTGTTTTTGTCACTTCGAGTCTTGACGAAGGCTAAAGGTTTTAAAAACAATAGATTGGGTACCCTCCAATTCTTATAATCAACTTGTTAGTCGTTGCCACAATCATATCGAATCAGATTCTCAAATTGAATCCAACCAAGTAGAGCTATTTTATTATCGAATTACTTCCATCATCGTTTGTTTGCATCTTATGACTATTATCATTGAAATCTTTTTCGAATTGAAACACCCAAATCCCCGCGAACGATCCCAGCTTACAAATCGATATCTTGCTACCACGAATGAGTTCACTTGCTCGTATGTGTTGCTTAAGAATTTGGTATACCGAGTTATAAATTTAAAACTGGCACGTATCGCAGGCATCAAGTTTTTACCGTCGCTGCTGGAGATTTGATCGTGTTTTACGATTTAGATCTCGTGATCCCATCATCCCTAGGGGCCTTTTAAAAAAATGTTTTTTTTCACAGAACTTTGGAGCCGCCCGGCGCATCACTCTACCGCCCCGGCACGACCCCTCGACGAGTAACCAGCCGCCCGGCGCAACACTCTGCCGCCCGGCTGGCAACTTCTGACAAAAAACCAACTTTTTATCTACGTTTTCAAAATCCTTTTGGGTTTGATCTTGATTGAGTCTTGCCTTGAATGCAAACACGTTCTGCCGGACAAGACCTAACTACTCCTTATTCTGAACCCGAACGTTTTATCCACCAAACCTTAAGAAAGAAAAATAAGTAAAATTCATTCATACCCATTAAAGACCGAGTTCCAAAAGCTAAATATCCACCTTGCGAGAATCTATTCGAAGCCGAAGTAGTTTATAACCTATTTCTTGACCTACCTTTCCTAATGGCCGACGACCAACCCATATAGGGAAATAATCGGGCCGTAGCACCCACTCCCGGGGCTGTTATTGTCGCGGTTGACCTTGAAGACAACTTCACCGTCAAAGGACACCATCTTTCCATGATCAAGGATCGACAATTTGACGGACGCTCACGAACCGATCCGCACAAGCACATCGCTGAATTTATCGAAGTGTGTAGAATGTTTCGCTATGGCAACACCAATGCGGATGCCATCAAACTCAAACTTTTTCCATCATCCCTAGCGGGAGAATCCAAGATTTGGTTTAACAAACTAAGTCCCGGTGTGATAACTACTTGGGAAGAAATGAGACAAGATTTCGTAAGCCGATTCTTTCCACCCGCAATGTTTGATTGACTTATAGGAGAAATTAGAGGTTTCACCTAACAACATCACGAATCACTAGTCGACGCATGGCTACGTATGAAGGATCTACTTCGTAGTTGTCATGGACATGGTTTAGGACGAGGAACCATAATCCAAATCTTTTACCACGGACAAGATGAACCAACCTAAGCCATCCTAGATGCTGGAGGAATTTTCCTCTACAAAACTCCAAATGAAGCACATTGGTTGCTCGAGGATCGAGTTCTTCTTAAACTTGATTGGTCGAAAGAAAACAAAGCTAATCCCATTCGAAAAAACCGTTGCTTTAGCTGAAAGCGAAGAACACTTACCACTATTGGAGAAAATGGAAGCCTTAACAATGAGGATCGACTCATAATTCAAAGAGATCAAAGGAGATATGAAAGAAATAAAAGATGGATACAACAAATATGGAGGACCTCATCCATTGTCGGATTGTGATGATAAACCTATGGGAGGACCCAAAGAGGAAGAAGCAAATTATGCCTCCGAAGGATATCGAGGAAATTATTATGGTCGAAATTCTGGAATTTGGAGCGATCGTCAATCACACTATCGTGATGAAAACTGAAACTCAAACCCTGGTGAGGAAAACCCGCCAATTCCACGTTTACCCAAAAAGAAACCAGATGAATCATAATTCAAAAAAACCATGAGAGAATTTGTTGTTGCACAAAAGGCAGCAAATGACTTTGTCAAAAACTAATTCTATAATCTCAAAACCAAAGTCAAACAAGGACAGAAAAATCATCAAGCTGCGATTCAAGACTTTGAAACAAAGTTTGGTAGGATTTCTAATCACCAATCCTCAAGACCCACGGGTACACTCCCTAGCAACACCCAAACCAATCTGAAACCTTCAACATCAAACGATAAACCTTACTGACCACCGCCTGCTCGAAGTGAGCACGTGAATGCCATATTCACACGCAGTGGCAAGACTTATGATCCACCAGTTAACCCAAACGCTAAGCCCGCCGTCTTCCTTGATGATAGTGAGGACGAGGCTGATGAAGTGGAGAAAGAGGCAAAACCTCTACCCAAGAAACCAACCCATGCCGATCCACCGCCACTCAAAGCCTATAAGCCAAAATTCCGTACCCTCAGCGCTTACACAAGAAAAGATGGAGGCACAATATTCCAAGTTTTTAGACATGATTAATGAAGTCAGGATCAATGTACCCCTCGTTGACGTCCTGGCCGACATGCCAAATTATGGCAAATTCTTGAAAGATCTTGTAAGCAACAAAAGTAAGATGGAGCAAATCTCTTCTGCCTTCTTAACTAAGGAATGCTCAGCAATTCTTCAAAACAAGCTCCCACCAAATCTTGGAGACCCCGAAAGTTTTTTGATCCCTTGCAAACTCGCAAACTCAGATGAATATCTCACCTTGGTTGATCTTGGTGCAAGCATTAACATGATGCCGTATTCACTGTACGCTGCACTATCTGGAATAACTCTGAAACCCACGAGGATGAGTATTCGATTAGCAAGTCATACCTAACAATACCCTATGGGAGTTGCTGAGAATATGTTCGTTCAAGTTGGGAAATTTGTGTTCCCTATCGATTTTGTTATCCTACAAATGGAGGAAGATGATAGAGTCCCTCTAATTTTGGAAGACCATTCTTGCACACCGTCGATGCTGTCATAAGAGTTAAGAACAAAGAACTCAATTTAGGAATTGGGGAAGATAGAGCAACCTTTCTCATCGATAAGGCTATGCAGCATTCTCACTTAAATGACGACACATGCTTCCGCATGGATGTTATCGATGAAGTAACTAAGGATGAACTCGATGCTCTGCTTGACGATTCTAAACCATTCCTGAGTACATCCAAAAAGATAAGCGAGACACCGCTCGATAAAGAATTCAAAGAATTCATGACAGGAAATGCTTAAGAGGATGAAGTCAAAGACGATTTTGAGGAATTACCACCCAAAGATGAGCTAAGAATCAAAACTTCTATCCAAGATCCACCAACTGATCTTGAGATGAAACGTCTTCCGAAACACCTGGAATACGCCTTTCTGGAGGAAAATTCTCTTCTTCCAGTAGTCATATCAGCTTTACTCGAACAAAATGAAAAGGAACGACTCGTTTCAGTTCTCAAAAATCATAAGGAAGCATTCGCTTGGAAAACATCCGATATTCTAGGGATTAGCCCTTCCTTTTGCAAACACAAAATCAACTTTGAGGACGATGTCAAACCAGTCATTCAAAGACAACGTCGACTTAACCCTAACATGAAAGAAGTTGTTAAGAAAGAGATTATCAAACTTCTGGACGCTGGTATCATTTATGCCATCGAAGATAGTCCTTGGGTTAGTCCAGTACACTGCGTACCAAAGAAGGGAGGAATGACCGTTGTGACAAATGAAGATAACGAACTTGTTCCAACAAGAACTGTCACAGGATGGCGTGTTTGTATCGACTACCGTAAGTTGAACGAAGCCACCCGAAAGGATCATTTTCCTCTACCCTTCATGGATCAAATGCTGGAAAGATTAGCAGGAAACAAGTTCTTTTGTTTTCTCGACGGATTTTCCGGATACTTTCAAATTCCCATCGAACCAGCCGATCAGGAAAAGACCACTTTCACTTGCCCTTATGGAACCTACGCCTACAAGCGTATGCCCTTTGGTCTTTGCAACGCACCAGCAACTTTTCAAAGGTGCATGATAGCCATTTTTCAAGACATGCTCGAAACCTCCATGGAAGTTTTCATGGACGATTTCTTGGTATTTGGAGATTCATTCGATTCGTGCTTAACTAATCTCGAGCAGATGCTAATTCGTTGTAAACAAGCACACCTAGTTCTCAACTGGGAGAAGTGTCACTTCACAGGTGACTTAGAGGGAATTATCAGGACAACAAATCCACAGTGAAAGGACCTAAAGTTTGACAAAAAGCAAAAATCGATATGATAATTAAGTTACCACCACCCACTAACGCAAAGCCGTTAGAAGTTTAATAGGAGGCATGCGAATTCTATCGCCGGATTCATAAAAGATTAGTTTACAAAATCTCTCGACCAATGACTAAACATCTCGAAAAAGAATCAGTTTTTAAAACTTCGAATGAAGAAGTGCAACAAGTCATTCGAAACTCTCAAAGAAAATTAACAAACTCACCCATTATGGTTTCACCAATTGGTCGCTACCTAATTTGAACTTATGTGCCATGCAAGCGACTATGCTATAGGAAGTCCGTTGATGACGCCATCGCGATGACAACATTTTTGCCCATCCACTTCGCCTCAAAAACTCTGAATCCGCCTACAATAAAACTATACGGTGACCGATAAAGAATTACTCATCGTAGTTTTTGCATTCAACAAGTTTCGATCATACCTTGTTCACTCAAAAACAGTTGGTTTCACAGATCACATCACAATAAAATATCTGTTATTTAGAACAAGACGCCATAACCACATCTTATTCGCTGGATTTTACTGCTTCAAGAGTTTGATACCGAAATCAAAAATAAAAAGGGAGCAAAAAACGTCGCAGTAGATCACTTATCACGACTTGAGAAACCCAATCTCAAAGAGCTCTGGGAAGAAGAAATAAACGACGAGTTCCCTGACGAATTTCTTATGAGTATCTCAACTGATGAGAAAGAAAGTCTGTGGTTTGCTGACTTTGACAACTATCTATTTTGAGTAAATCAGAGGAATATGAATTAACCTAGCAGCTCAGCGTTTGAAAGTTCTTTTAGATAATTAACTGAGTAAGGCATTATTTTTGGGACGAACCGTATCTTTTTAAATCATGCCTCGATGGAATGATCAGAAGATGTGTTCACTGTTTGAAAACTTGAAAAATTCTCATAAATGGTCAGTATCATTATTACCCACTAGGGGACATTATGGATCTTCGATTACCGCAAAGAAAGTTTTTGATGCTGGATTTTATTGGCCAACCATATTCAAAGAAGCACAAACTCTCATACAAAACTGTAACGCCTGCCAATATTCTGGTAGCATTTCACGAAGAGGCGAGATGCCTTTGAACAACATCCAAAGTTTAGTGAAATTTTTGTACACAATAGGGAATTGAATTTTAATGGACCTTATCCCTGAAAATCCCATAAGTTTGAATACATTCTTGTCGCAATTGATTACGTGTCTAAATGGGCAGAAGCCGAAGCTTTACCCACTGACGACACACGTGTTGTAGTCAATTTCTTAAAAAAGCTTTTCTCTTGTTTTGGAATCCCAAAAGCTCTCATTGGTGACAGAGGAACTCACTTCTATAACCGTCAAATGGAGAAAATCTTAAAAAAAGTATAGAGTACATCATCGTATAGCCACAGCTTACCATCCATAAACTAGAGGCCAGGTTGAAAACACCAACAAAGCCTTAAAAAGAATTCTTAAAAAGACGGTCAAAGATAATCCGTCTATATGGTTAAGAAAACTAGATGACGCTCTGTGGGCATTCCGTACAGCCTACAAAACTCTAATCGACACCACTCCGTACCGACTTCTGTATGAAAAACGTGCCATTTGCCGTTTGAAATCAAACATCCCGCTTACTGGGCCCTACGAAGTTGCAACCCTGATATTAAACTTGTAGGAGAAAAACAATTTCTGCAATTGCATGAGCTCGATGAGTTAAGACTTCAGGCATATGAGAATTCCAAACTCTATAAAGCTCGAACCAAAGCCTATCGTGACAAGAAACTTAGAGTTAGAAAAGAATTTAAGGCCGGGGACAAAGTTCTCTTATACAACTCTAAATACAAGTTAAAAGCTCCAAAACTCAGATCGAAGTGGTGTGGACCGTTCATAGTCAAACATGGTTATCCATCCGAATATGTTTAATTATATGACAAACATGGAGGAAGCTTCATTGTTAACGGACATCGTGTTAAACTCTACCACGATGAGGAGCAACTGAATAAACTTACCATAGAAGAGATTCACCTCATGTGTGAGGAAGGAAGAATGAAGGCTATTCCATTCATGGCACCATTTCCATCCAACTATCATGAAACTATGCCATGGGCATCAGAAAAACCATACATTTACAGTGTAGTGGAAAACACTTGTAACGAAGCTAAGTTGTATGATTTAGACGAAACTGGAAAAGGAATAGCGATCAAGAATATTTTGTATGTCCCAAGCGAAGGAATATCGCTTGGAAAGGAATAAAAGGAACAACCGAGTCTGGCTGACGACTCACCCAAAAATCAAGCGCTTCTCGGGAGGCAACCCGTGTATTTCAAAATAATTAGTTTCTAGTTTAGTTTAAAACGTCTGCACCCGCAATCAAACTTAAGTGTGGGGGTGTGAATCATGATATAATATATATATATATAATATAAATATTACTTTTACAAGACAAGTGGTGATATCAACCACTTTTATACAAAACTATACATCGTTGATTTTTACCATGTATCAACGAATAATCGATCCTCCAAGTGATTTATCAGTTTAAGTTCAATGAACCGACTATCTTCATTTTTTCCTTCTTTTTTGCTGCGGTTTTCTATTTTTTGATTTTTTTCATAACAATACAATACAAATCTCGGTGTAGTTTCACCATCTTCACCATCATAATTCATCCGGATAATTTTTCTTTAAACACTTCATCTTCGGACATGTGACATTTCGAAATTTCAAGCTCAATATTTATATTCATTCTTCGTTTTTATTTTTACCTTTGAGTAAAAAATTTCGTTTTACTATTTACCCGATTAGTAAATCTTTGTTTCCATCTAAGCTTGAGCCGTAATTAGGATTTTTATCCGTCTACGTGTCCCATGTAGTTAAATATTCCTATTATATACCCCGTAAATTCCAATTTCAATTTTAATCCATACATTAATTATTTAATTTGCTTTGGAGTAAAAATTATTTTTCGATTAACCGAATAGGTTGTCTCGCGCTCGTAATAAAACATTTATTAAAAGTGAACCCGGCTTTAGACTAAATATTAGTCTACGCACTCTACGTAATTTAATTTTTCAAAAAAAAGTATCCCGAATGATGTAGAACTATTTTTATCTTGTTTGTTTTCACTTCGTGGTTCCGCCTTAACTATTGTAATATTTTACGTTTTTACCCATTAGCCCTAAATATACCCACTTATACAAAATATAACACAAAATTTACCAATAATCAACCTCATGGGACACTTGTCCCATGAGTGCATCACTTAAACTCTTCATTTTTAACCAACTTAACACCTAAGTGTTGTATTGGCTTGTTAAGAGAAGATATGGGACACATGGAGTTTTCAATGTGTATGTGTCCCTAACTCATCACTACCTCTTCTCATATTTCATCCATCAAACACATATTTCCCTTTCTTTATCCTCTTGTTTCAGCCCCTCATCACCGACACCACTTGTCACCCCCCCAAATTCACTACAGCAGAAGACTGGATTTGGGATTGTAAATTCATGGCGTGAAGAGGACTTGATACGAGAGATAGACCTCTACATGCCAATATACCAATGCAGACTCCATATATTCCGTAAGCTTCCAAGACCTGAGATCAAGTTGTAATGAAGATATGGTGAAGTACGAAGGCCCACGGCCAAGCACAACTCGAGCAAGAGCCTTAAACAAAAAATCCAACAAAAAGATCCCACCAGCGACCTCCCAGCTGGAGAGTTTGCCGCCCGGCTTTTGGAGCCCACGTTTTTCATTTCATTCTAAAAGAAACCTGAATAATCAAGAAGGATCTAGACCCTCTAAACCGACTTTGGACACCCCTTTAGGCCCTGGAACCGACATAAAATCGTAGTATAAATAGGAGACCCCTATGCATAGGAGACCCCTATGCCTCATTTTAACACACACCTCACTATTATCCAACCCTAAAACCTAGTCCTCATAGTCACTAATCCTCTCCAAAGCCATCCTAGTCCAGGAAAGTCAGGAAGAAGCTCCAGGAAAGCCAAGAAGGAGGAAGGATCCCTCTAAGTCTCAAGGTTGTCATTTCCTAGTTTACTTCCCTTTAAGCTTTTGCAATACTTTTGTAAGAACTCTCATTATGTTTATGAATGCATTATTTTCTGGAATTATGTCTTTGTTTAATATGAGTGGCTAGTCTTTTTATGTGCTTGGTTAGATGAAGTTTGTGGTATGAAGATTCGATTATGATAGTGTGGCATGTTAATTCAATTTCAAGCTAAGTCTTAGATCCATTTGTTCTTATGTTCTAAGTGGCATAGTTTTATCAACCGGATTGTTTGTTGAGAATATCATAGGCCGAAAGGGATATTGTTAACCAACCAATTGTCGCCTTTTTGTCTACGATCGGCTACCTTTTGTATTGACCATTTCTTAAGCGGTTTGGTATAACTAGGAACATAATTATCGATGTCTATGATTTGTGAAATGAACTGCAAATTAATAGATTGGATAACCTTCAATTATTTTGAATAACTTGTTAGTCTATGCCACCATCTGATCGAATCGGATTCCCAAACTAAGTCCAACCAAGTACATCTATTTATCATTGAAACGCTTTCATTATTAACCCCCATCTTAGGATGTTTATCATCAAAATCTTTATCAAGTCGAAACACCCAAATCCCCGCGAACGATCTCGGCTTACCATTCAATATCTTGCTACTACAGATGAGTTCATTTGCTCGTATGTGTTGGTTGAGAATTTGGTATACCGAGTTATAAATTTAAAACTGACCTGTATCACATGCATCAAGTTTTTGGCACCGCTGCCGGGGATTTAATCATGTTTCACGATTTATATCTCGTGTATATCGAGTTATAAATTAATAACCTGACCGTATCGCCCACGCATCTAGTAGTTGTTGTGGGTGAGTTGTACAACAACACCAGCCAGTAACGGTAGATGTTGTCCAGTAATCAACGATGGTGGTTCTTGTGGTGAGTCGGTGATGGTGGTGGTGGTTGTACAGCAACAACGACTGGTGGCAGTGGTGAGTCGCGTAGTGGTGATAGGTTTGTTGAGTTACGTATTCAGCCTTTAACCGCTTATGTGATTTATTGCTTCATGTAATTGCAATAAATGTTAGGTGGTATAAATAGATGGATGAGCATGAAATATTTCTCGCCAAATCAAAGTATCGATATTACATCGTCTCTTACCGCGATAAATCACTACTACTTCATGACGTGACATTATCTATAAACGCAAATGTGATTATTTTTCATATGGTAAATGTAATTATTACAAAAAAAGGGTACATTATTGTTTGGTATCGCAACCATTGCTATCACTGTTAATGATTTGACATAACATACCATTCAGTCGCTGATGTCTACCTTGCACATGGTTTAGCTCAAATTTTTATTCTAAAATCTACTAAGCAATCGATATGAAATGGATGAATATATTTTGCATAATAAAAATGATTATAAAAATTTATAAAAAAGTTCGAATATCTTCAACAATTAGGACGATACCGAAAAACATATATAGGTGGGTGGAATAAGTCATATATTTCTCAGATCAATCGATCATGTCCCAACTAAAGTCGTTCCCATTTCTCATGATACGTACAAATATCTCACATATTTCTAAACGTTTCATCAAAGTCTTAATCACTAAATGCCGTTACATGTACTTTATATCTTATGCAAAAAGATCGTGTGAGAGCAGTCATGGTACCAATAAATACCGGTCTCGAAACGACGGTGTTCCTCCGGGATATAAACATTGCATTCGTTTGTTTTCAAGGTTTACGCGTATTGATGTGAAACAAGCAAAAAAAAACAGATACTCCTGAGCGTCGCCTTGCGGCGGTGGCTAATTTTTTTCCCGAAATAAATTTTTTTCTACGTTTGGGCGATGCGTTATTGCGGGGTAATTTTTAATTATTTTACTTTTTTTTGTATGATTCGGGGAAAAAATTTTGGTTGGGACGGGATAATATTTTCCGAATTTATTTTCTTTTGTTGGTGCACGGTTTTGTAAATTTTTTTACTCCGAGAATTATTGTGTAAGAAAAACGTATTGTTAAAAAAGGTGCAGGGTCAAGTTTGTATTTTTTTTTTTACTTTGGGACCTGATTTTAGGATATTTTTTGGTGTTTTTTTATTGCTAATTTTTGTCCAGGTTATTTCTTTTTTTTTTGTATGATTTCTGGGAATATAAAAGAAAAAGTGAGTTGGCTCGGCGCGTTCAGTATTTTTCCCGATTTTTTTTTGGGTCGGTTTCGAGATCTTTTTATTTGGGCCGTATGGTGTATGTAAATAAATTTTAACGTGAATCAAGATATCGTGTCGTGTTTGAGTTGTGTTGTGTTTCGGGGTTGGGGGGTGTTTGTTATATGAGGGAAATGTGGGATATTGGTGTGGGGTACGTTTGGTTTTTTTTTTGCTCTTTTGGGTCAACCTGTTTAATGCGATGTGTGGCTAGTTTGTCGTATTTGGTGGGGTGGTGGTGCGTTTGGGGTGGGAGTGGGCGCGTGCGTGGGGTGCGGGGGGAAGGGTGTTGTGTTTTCCGGTGGACTTGAGGTGGGTTAGTGTTGCTTTTTGGCATTTATCTTTGGGTTTGGTGGGTGGGCCTTAGTGGTCGATTTAGTTGGCGGGGGGGACTGGAAGATGATGCGAGAGTTTGCTTACAGATTGGGCGGTGGGGTTTTTAGAGTGGGTATGGGGGGGTGGGGGGGGGGGGCGGGTGGGCGTGTACTTTGAGGTTTTGGGGGAGGGGGTAGAGAAGGTGGTCGTTCGATGGTGATACTAGGGCATGCGGGGTACTTTTTGTTACGTTTATTTTGTGGGCGAGGGTGTAGTTATTAGGGATTAGATGAGTAGTGGGGGGTGGGGCAAACGGGGGTCGAGGGAGGGGTAGGTGAAAGGGAAAGGTGGCGAGAGGTTGGGGGGTTGGGGGGTTGTTGGTGGGCGGTGTAGGTGGTTTTTTGTGGAGGATTGGTTTTAGGATAATTTTTTTTATATGATGAAATCTAGAAATATTTTATAAGTATTTTTTGGTTGGTTTCGCTACCCTGTAACTTTGCTGTTGCATATTAATTTTATAAATAAAAAAATAAAAAACAATAAAAAAACATAAAAATTAAATTAAAATTTATACCAATACACTATAATAGAAAAGTAATCATTAAATCGGGCAGCTGCTCTATGTTATTCTGGCCCAAAAATCACAAAAAAATAAGAGCCACGTTATCCAGCGTTATGTTTCATTACTATGGGCCCTCATGTTACAGTACAAATCGAAAAACTGCGTATTATATTTGTCCAGTTGATTGTGGTTTTATTTATATTTGAGCGGGGTATACTCTTTATTGGGATATTGCAACTTTTCAGGACATTTATAGTAGACAGTTTTTGCATAACATATGACATTGTGTTTTGTCGATGAAATTTACTGTGATTTTGTCGTTGGGTGATCGGGATTCCCTCTTAATTGGTTATTTGATTCCATTATTTTTAATTTTAATTATTTTCTTATTTTGTGGAGGGAAAGAATTGACCCGCCCTTGAATGTGACTAGATGATAAGAGTAAGAATGTATCTTTACATTGGTTGGTAATTGTAACCGATTGAAGTATCACAACCAATCGTCTCCTATCACGTTTTATTAGGAAAGAAAACGATTGTTCCCTTTCAAGTTTCAACGTGTGAAATAATTACTTTGTCACCCACAATTATTGAGTAACAACGATCGCAACATCTTTTTTTCAACTTGCAGTAACTAATGTTAAACTATGTTAACTTTATGACTTAAATGCTTCATATAATGTTTGATCTCGAATTATACAGTGATAGAAGGCAAGCGGACAACAAGCTGTGTCGCTAGCTCTTTCTGAATTTGACCAAACTATTTCTTTAATAAACCATTTGTGTATCTATGAGGTGTCATAACATTTGTGGATCTAGGTGCGCATCCGATTCATTTACAGCCTTAAACAAAAATATTTAACAAGTGTTGTTAGAGCAATGGTTAAAATCAATATAAAAGGAAACTAAAATTATATTGAATCCAGAAGTCTATGAGAACAATAAGCAATGTATTGAGTGTACATAAAATTCCCCAATTCATCAATCTAATACCTTTCATTCTTGGTGTTTGAAATCGTTATAACCCTTGAAATTGAGATCAATCACCTTTGATTAATCTCATATCGAACGTCGTGTTTGAAAGTTTTTCATCCTTGATTTTTGTAGTTTTTTAGTGTCTTTCAATAAAGCATCACTTTCATTGTTTTTCACGAACTCCCTTCAATCCAATTCGTCGGTGATGGGTGGTTTCAGATCTAAAGAAGACGATGTCGTAAAGATATCTCTGTCTGTTTACATCACCAATTTTCCAGACTCATGTTCGGCTAAAGATTTATTTCACCAGTGTAAGCAATACGGTCACGTTGTGAACTCTTTCATTCCGAATAAAAAGTCGAAAAGTGGTAAGCAATTTGGTTTTGTGAGATTTATTAATGTTTTTAACGAGGAGAGATTGGTTAACAATCTTTGTACGGTGTGGATTGGTCGTCATAAACTTCATGCTAATCTAGCTAGATTCAAGAGGACACTCGTTAATGTAGATAAGACTCAGTCCAAAAATGAGGGTAGCAATATGGGAAGTAGTAATCTTTTAAAGAAGCAAGTTGATGTGGACAAAGGTGTTAATGTCCCCAATAGCAGTAGCAACTCGTATGTTCAGGTCGTGTCAGGTGCTAAACATTCAAGGGGGCATGGAAACTCGGAACTAAAGTCTGCGGTTGTGTCTATGGGCGATGAAATGTTGGTCATCTAAGATCTTTCTAAATCGTTATTTGCTAGAGTGAAGGAATTTGCATCACTAGCTAATCTTAAGGTGGCTTTTGCTAATGGATGTGATTCGGCTGGAATATCTAAAATCACCTATATGGCGTGTATATGGTTATGTTTGTTGGAATTTTGGGTCATCGGCCTTAGTTGATTTAATTTGTTTTCAAGATAATCATTAGTGTTGGGTCTTGGTTTTCTTGCATTAAACAAGTTGTCTTGGATTTTGTTGTGGATGGAAGAATAGCTTGGGTAGAGATTGAAGGAGTTCCGTTTAAGTTGTGGTCAAACAACACATTTAAACGGATCGCAAATAGGTGGGGTGAGTTATTAGATATTGATGACCAATAGGAGGCTTGTTATCACTCTAAACGCTTATGTATTTATATGAAGTCGGGAAGGAGCATATTGGAGAACTTTAAAATTATACACCGTGGGAAGGTGTTTTGGATTCGAGCAACGTGTAAACACGGGTTTGGTTGGTCCCTGACTTTGCAGGACGAAAGACTGATTGACGAAGACCAGAAGTTGAATTTGTCGGAAAGATGGTTGTTTTCATAATCATGTTTCGGGATGTAGGGGTGGAGATTCTAGAGCCAGGGTGAGTTTCCAGAAACCTTGTTCGAGAAATTTGGTATCTGAGAATGAATGTTGAGGTGTGACGAGGCAGAGTGCAGGATATCCAGTCGGCGGATCCTTTCAATATTTATCCGTTATTAGATAAGAAGAATAATTTAGAGCCAAAATATAATAAATCAGACGCAAGTTTGAAATTCCCTCCTGGATTTACTCCTCTCGTTCGTTCAGATATGGATGTCAAGCATGAAGTGGGCGATTCTATTGGTAATATGAAGGATGAAAAGTTGCATTCAGATGTGGCAGTTACTGATGGCATTAGTGGCAAGCAAAACATCAGGAATGTAAAGGCGGGCAGGCCAAATCCAGTGATGTCAGGTACCCGCTTTAAAAAATCCTAAGATTCCTACAACATGGGAGGGATCAAATCTAGCTCGTTAGTAAGAGATGGTGTAAAGTAGGTCAAGTAATGGGCTGTACAATATGGAGGGATGTCAATCTAATATGGCCGAAATTACAAGGTCACAAGGAGTGGAGGAGGTGTTCCGATGAATTTTCTTTCTCTTAACAGGCCTAGCCCATAAGGCCAAAAAAGATTGGGTGAAGGAGTTGTGTTGTAAGTATAAGGTTAATTTTCTTGCGTTACAGGAAACGAAGATGGAAAATATGAATCTGCTATGCTGTGTTGTATGATGGTTGGGGTAAATTTGGATTTTGATTATGCTCGGAGCGATTCGGTAGGAAATTCAGGAGGAATTCTATGCGTGTGGGATCCAAATTCATTTTGCAAGCATAGTGTTACTTGCTTAGACTATTTTGTTATGGTGAGAGGTGTTTGGCGTTCGACTGGATAGTTAGTTCTTTTGATAGCAGTTTATGCTCCGCAAGAAGTTAGTGAAAAACAAATGTTGTGGGATTTTCTTCAGTCGGAAATCAGTAAGTGGCATGGCGATGTGATTATCATGGAGTCTTCAACGAGGTACGCGCTTCAAGTCTGACGGTTTTGGGTCTTTCTTCACAAGGCTGCTTTTTATTGTCAATAATTGTGATAGAAGTTCTGGCTTGGCGGAGATTAATTTAGGAGGTAGTTCTTTCACGTGGTGTCACAAATCCGCTTCCAAAATGAGCAAGCTGGATAGATTTCTAGTTTTAGAAAGTTTTTTGAACAAATGTCCAAATGTTAATGCCATCACTTTGGAGAGATTTCTTTTAGATTCAAATCGTCGCATTATTTACGCCCGAGAATCTAATTGTGATTAGGCCCAACTCACTGTTTAGGATTTTATCACCATTGATTGAGATGGAGGGTTTTGTAAAATGGTTGGTGCGGAAGGAGGGTGGTAAGATGCTCGTGTGCACAATCTAATGCCAGTGAGAAATGTTGAGTGGACAACTCAAATACGTTAAACTAGGTTATTCGTTTATGGAACGTGTCTTTGTTAAGAGATTCCATGAAACGAAGCTCATATCTGGTCTTTTGGTTGTGGATACGCGCATTTGATAAGTTTATGGGCTCGCGTGGAAGACATTAAGAGTGGACTTCTTTTGTAAGATCCAAAAACTTGACAAACTTAAGTACGATTAGAAATGTGGCGCAAAAAATCAAAGTTATATGGGCAGTGGAGGGAGAGAAAGAACTCGCCAGTTTTTTCCATGGTATTCTTCAAAAAACGTATTATGAATATGCGTGGCAGTCCATGGTTCAATGGTGTTTGGTGGAAATCCAGAGAAAGTGAGAGGAGTTTTATGTGTATTTCAGCAAACGTTTCTATTGTCCTGCTCCTAGATATGTTAGGCTTCAGATGAGTTTTCCGAATATGCTCTCTAACGAACAGCAACGAGATTTAGAATGTGAAGTGTCCAACGCAGAGATAAAGAAGGCGGTGTGGGACTGTGGTACGGATAAGGCTCCCGGCCCCGACGGCTTTTCTTTTGGCTTTTATAGAAGATTTTGGTATTTGATTGAAAAGGACGTTTGTGATGCTGTGAGGTACTTCTTTATTAATGGTGAGTTTTCTAATGGTTGTAACTCGTCCTTTATAGCTTTGATTCCTAAAATCCCGGACGCTAACATGGTTAAAGACTTTAGACCTATCAGCTTAGTTGGTAGTCTGTACAAAATTATTTCTAAAATTTTGGCGAATCGTCTTGTTGGTGTGTTAAGCGATATTGTTAGTGATGTGCAATCTGCGTTTATTGCGGAAAGACAGATTCTACATGGCCCTTTCATTCTGAAGAGCGGTCTTAAGTGGTTGTAAGGTCAATAAGAAGCAGCTTGCTTATCTTTCAAGGTTAGCTTTAGAAGAAAGCGTTACGATTCAGTGATGACAGGTGGGTTTTTGACGACGTAGGTTCTAAGTAAATTTGGTTTTGGTGATAAGTGGCGTAAATGGATTCAGGCTTGTCTTATGACTTCGCGTGGTTCCATTCTTATTAACGGTTCTCCGACAAAGGAATTTCAATTTGGTAAAGGGCTCAAACAAGGGGATCCGCTTGCTCTGTTTCTTTTCATTATGATCATGGAAAGTTCACATCTCTCGTTTCAACGGGTCGTTAAAGCGAGTATGTTTCAGGGATTGCATCTTGGTGGAGAGGTTATTTTATCTCATATGTTTTACACGGACGACGCGGTTTTTGTGGGTCAATAGAGTGAAGGTAATATTAATTCTTTAGTCCATGTTCTCGATTGCTTTAATCTAGTATCTGGTCTTAAGATTAATATGAAAAAAGCAAGATTATGGGGATGCATGTTAAAAGTGATAAAGTCAATACGGCTGCGACGAAACTTGGGTGTCTTGTTCTCAAAGTTCCTTTTACATATCTAGGTTCGAAGGTAGGAGGAGTAATGTCTAAGTTTACTGCTTGGAGCGAGGTTGTGGATAGGGTTAAGAACCGTTTATCCAACTGGAAGATGAATACTTTATCTATTGGAGGTTGACTTCACTTTTTAAAGTTCTCGGGTTTTAGGTTCATGCCCAATATTTTTATATGTTCTTTGTCAAGTTCCATCAGGAGTACTTATTATTTGTGAATTGATTCCGTAGCTTTTTTTTAAAGGTATACATTAAAATAAAAGTTTTACCCAAGGGCATGACAACTATAGTAAGAAAGCGTCTTGGGTTAAATGGAAGTCGGTTCTTGCTCCTAAATAGAGAGGCGGTATATTAGAATTGTCTCAAGTCTCTTGTCTTTAATCGAGGGCTTTTGTTTTAAATGGATATGGGATTTTATAGCCAAAAGTCTTCTTTATGGTCTAGAGTTATCAAGGCGATTCACGGGGTTGATGGAAGAGCATATATGATCTCTAGAGCAGGTAAATGATCTTGTTGGCTGAATATTATTCATGAGGTTAAAATATTGTCTGATAGGGGTATTGATCTTATGAAGTCCAATGCGTTATTAAGTTAGAGATGGCAAGTAAATAGGATTCGGGGCGGACTGTTAGAGGTGGAGGTAAAGCTCAAATGATAAATTTCCTCGTCTGTGTATGCTTTGAAGATAGTGTAACCATTTCGGTAGCGTCGAAGCTAGGGCAACACAATCTGGCAGGTTAATTCCGTAGAACTCCGAGAGGGGGTGTAGACCAACATCAGTTCGATGAGATGACAGACTTGGTCAAATCTATCAACCTTGTTCCTAGGTCTGATAGATTGCGTTGGGATTTGGATAGTTCGGGTGACTTTACTGTTGCGTCTGTTCGAAAGCATATCAATGACAGGTGGTTGCCCAGGTACGATAGAAAAACAAGGTGGGTAAAGTGTGTTCCGATCAAGATCAATTTGCTCGCGTGGAAGGTTATGTCCGATGCGCTTCCTACCAGGTTCAACATATCCAGGAGGGGTATCAACATTGATTCGATTATGTGTAGTGTTTGCGAAAAGGGAGTAGAAACCACTAATCATCTTTTTTCGCATGCTGTGTGGTTAAGGAAGTTTGTAGTCTTATTTTTCGATGGTGGGATGTCCCTGTAGGTGTGTTCGATTCGTATGATGGATGGCTTAGCTGGATAGTAAGTCTTCGTATGCCCCATAAAAGCAAATTGCTCATTGAAGGTGTTTTTTACGTCTTGTGGTGGTTTGTTTGGAATTTCCGTAACAAGATCATTTTCGAGGCCAAGGCTCCCCTTAAGGCGTTTCTATTTGAAAACATTGTTTGTAAGTCGTATGTTTGGTGTAGGCATAGATGTAAAGTGTCGTTCTCATGGAACGATTGGCTTAAAAACCCGAATCTCATTATCTTGTAATCTAGCTCCTTGCTAGTTTTTATTAATAATATCGGTTGTTCAAAAAAAAACATTGTTGTGCATAACCTGTAGGACTCTCTTAAGTTGCTTCACCGCCTCATGTGCAAGGACACCAAATGTATCAAACGCGAAAGGAATAAACATGTATTTATTTTCAATGCATGCTTTCTGTGTTTTAGTCGTCTATGCACGAGGCGACATTTCAAATCAGCCTGTGTTGACCTACTGTAAACCCGACCTACTTTAACCTACGACGAGGAGAACCCGATCAGATTCACGACGCATGTTTCCTCCAACCCATCAAAAAATCAAAAACTTCAGCGCGTTTAAGATGTGGATCTTCCTTCGACGGGTCCAATCAAAAATTCACAAGTGCTTCTTCTTGTTTGCGGAGATCACGACCGACGGCATATGTGATAAGGACGTCTCCTAACCTATCGTGTCAGTATCCACTCTTTAAAAAACACCTTAAGCCACATTTCTTTTTTTTGTTTTTCCCCCCTAACATAAATACATTCTTTACTTTACCTTTATATTGTTTTACAAAAGTTTCTCTCGCTATTGAATCCGCATAACCCACCCTTTTACTATGGATTAATAATGTTTGTTCTTTGAAATTTGTTTACTAGATTAAATTAGGGATGATATGGAAAAATTAAACATTTATTTTAGAAGACGACTTATTATTGTCAAGACCATGGAAAAAGAAGGGTGACGGGACCCAGTATAATGATTCCAGAATGGAGAAAATAGTTAAGATAGAATTAATAAACAGATTATAAAGAGGTCTAAAATTGTCAAAACGGTTACTTGTAGTGAATCCGCAATCAGCTGACTCTCTACACAGTGTTTATGTGTTGCCTTTTTTTATCTCATAAATAGTTGAGCTATGATGCAAAATCAAGTCACTAGGTTTATCCAATGCACTTCGGATTGGATTGTCTATATGTCTAGAAATGAAATGTGAGCCTCAGAACCCACAGTTAGTGTGTTATGAACATAAATCTATTAGGTGATAGGTTAGTTGGTTTAAGCCCGTCTTGTGGGTTGGGTCCATTAAGGTTTCTTTATGTCTTGTACTCTATATATAGTGGTGAAATAAAATATCATAACTTATGAGGTTTTCATTGTCTAAAATGGTATCGAAGCGAGTCTGATCCTCAGATCTAGATGGCTAAGTTGAATCGATGTCTCTATGCTACCCCGTCAAACCCTAGCCTCCACCTTTCCCCTAGTATAAAAAAAACAAATTGCCGTCGTTTGATTTTTTTTTCTATTTATTGTTGAATCTTGCTGCTATCATCCTACACCACAAACCAGAGCCACATAACCCCCATCAGGCCATATACCCCCCGTCCCGATCTGTTTATGTGGTGCCCTTTCTGTGAAAACGTCATCGTAGACTTGGACCATTGTGCTATTAATTGCCCGGTCGTCCTTCCCATTTGGAGAAAAGTGTGGTGCTGGTGGAATTTAGCGAGGTCGCCAATGGGTTTCGTCACCTTCTCGATTTAGATGTTTCTACATGGTGTGGGCCAGGATGGAAAATTGCGAAGATGGGTAGAAGATCTTCATGATGTTTTGCAAATATCTCTTTATGGGCGATATGGAAGTGGAAGAGAATAGGATCGGAAGACGCTTCGGACAATTCTTCACCAAGATTAAGAAGAAGATATGTTCCATTTGATTTCAAGGTTGTCTCGGGACGTTGGATCGTAGGTGCCTGCCTTCCTTGTGTCTAACTCGCTAATGGGAAGTTTTGGTATCTAGGGCCGTAGACTTTGGTATGTGCTTGTAATTTACTCATACCTTGGACCTTTAAAATATGGTGCGCTTAAAAGACCAATAAACATAGACAAAAATTCCTTGTAGAATTTGTATGTTTTCCATTATATTGTGCAGGAAAACAGATATCCGACAATTTACGGACAAAAAAATAGAAAAACCGGACAAAACCGGAGCACGGAAACGGAAAGAGTGTGAAAAGACAAGTCGAAAGTCAACCAATAAAGTCAAAGTCAACCCGACAAAGTCAATTAGGTCAAATCCTAAATGTCCGAATACCGATAGAATTACGTATGGGCCACCCTTTAGCCGACATCTAAGGGCCGGGGCTGCCCATTAGAAGCATTTATATGAAGGACATTTCAAAAACAATAGGCCTTCTAAATGACCCTTCCTCCTACTTAAACCTGGCATTCCAACAAGCATTTCAAGGGCCCCGACAAGAGCCATTAAATGTGTTAAAGTACCCCACATATCGTTAAGTCCATTAGGTCGCCCTAAGGACCATTAAATGCAATAACACTTATCAACCTCAGGGGGTCAAAACTGCCCAGAAACCCAAAGTTATAACACTCACAAGGACTTTCATTGCAATATAACATAACAACATGAGGGGTCATTGTTGCCATTTCCCAAAACTCTTACCACCATCCCTTTCACTATCACCTCGATTCCTGCAACTACAAACAAAACCATCGCTCTCTCTTAACCCCACTACAAAAAGCCTAAGGACACCTTGCATCCCCTTGTTTCCATTGGTTGAAGGAAAATTACAAAAAATGAAGGGTTATGATCGTTTGGATTGGGCACCAAGAAATTTCAATGGCTTAGATCAATTTTGGGATCTCTCTCACACAACAAACACAGTCTTAAACTCTCTCAGTGAAGAAACACTTGAAGCCTTTAGTATAAATATAGGCATTTGTAGCTATTAGTCTTTGTCGAATTTTGTTTAATCAAGCTTTGTATGAACAAATTATGAACATTGTTTAATACTTGCTAATTTACTTTTGCATGTCATTTACTTAACTGTCTATTTAAATTTTAAGCATTGTATTTTTTTTAAGTTATGAATTTTAAGTTTTTTACTTTTAATCATTGTTCATTTACCTTAACCTGTCATTTACTTACTGTCGGCCGATAACACTGTATATAAGCTTCTGTTTCATCAAAAGCTTATATAAAAGCCTTTTTTAAATTCTTTCTTAAAATTAAAAAAAAATACAAAAAAATCAAAAATCCGTCAAAGAGCATGGAGCAAGGTAAATTCTGGATGGCCTTGGTTTAGAGCTTCTTGGGAAGCATATAGGTTGATATAAGCTGTTTTGAGAAGCTTATTCCTTTGCCAAAAGCTTTGGACTCTTGTAAGCTCACTTTTTCAAATTTTTGCTTATTACTATAGCACTGCTTATTATTGCTTAATTTCTTGTATATTGTTTGTTTTTTTATGTTTGTCTTATGCTTGTTTTTGTTATGTATTTCTTAAAATGTCCTTTTAGTATAAGTTTCATTCAAAACTGTCTTAATTTGCCTTTAATTCTGCTTATTCTCTGCTTGCTTATTTTTAGTGCTTATCTTGTAGTTTAAATTGCTTAATTATCCTTATTTTATCTGAGTCTTAATCTGTTTTGAGTCCATTTGCTTTTATAAGTCTGTTTTTTGCCTTAAATTAGTTTTTGACAATTTAAAGGGGTGTTTGGGTCAAGGGACAAAAAGGGTCAAAATGGTTTGAAAAACCTTTTAGGTCATTTGGGTAACTTGTACAAGCCCTTGTTAGTTGTTTCAAGCTGTTTTCAAAAAGTTTTAAAACTTAAAAGTGAGTTTTTAAGTTTTTTCTATTAGGTCTTTAAAACTGTGGTGACAAAAACAGTTTCAAGGTGTGTATTTGGTTAAGACTTTTTAACAAGCTTTAAAGTGTTGTTTTATGTTTGAATCAATGTCCAAATGCAGTAGTTATAAGTCTTTTGAGTTTACTTTTGTGTTGATCAAATCTGTCACGTTTTTTTTTGTTAAGTGTCTTTTAGTATAAAACTGCTTTTTCATTTTCAAAAATTAGTTTAGTTAAAAGTGTTTTTAGTGTCTGAAATCAAGAGCATAAGCTCATTGGAGGTCAAGCTCCATCTGTTTTAACTTATCTTTCATTTTCAGCTTATTTTTCTAGCTTATTTTGTGCCTGCATATAGCCATTAGTCTTTTTAGGAAATACCAAAAAAGGGAAGTCTTTGTGACCAGCCTTTTTCTTAAGCCCTTTTCTTGGCTTATATGATTTTCAAATTGTTTTCCTTTTGCTGATTTTTTGTTAGTTTGTTTAGAAGACAAGCTTTAAGATCATATACCACTACTAAGAGCCTTAGGATTCCCTTTAGGGGTTAACAAACAATAAGCCCAAAAGTTCCCCATTGTGGCTGTTGTGAGTGGTGTGTTGTGTCATTTAACTTATTTGAATTTTTTAGCTTTTCTGTTTATTTGCCTTGGCTTATTTTGCTTATATTTGCTTATTAGGTATATTAGCATATCTGTGTTAGCTTATTTTGCATTTTTACTAGCTTATTTGTGTAAAAAAGCCCACCAGTTTAGCTTAACTTTAGGACTTAGTGTAAAAAAAATAGGTTTAAACTGTTAGTTTTCATTTGCTTATTTAACAACTTATTTTTGAGTATTTTTAAAAGTCATTTTTTTAAAGTTTCTATTTTTTGTCTGTTTTATAATTTTGCAAAAAGAAAAAATTAAAAACAAAAGTTTTCTAAAAAGGGAGGCCCAAGGATTCGACCCCTAGACCTCCCCTTTAACACATACTCGTCCCACACACTCACACACTTAACCAACGGCACCAGTAGGGCTATCTGTTAGCCCTACTCAGTGTTTAAGTTATATACTCATTTTTCCAAATAAGCCTTTCAGCCAGTAGTTGCTTATTTCAGCTTATTCCAATAAGCTGTTTAAGCCACTTTTATTTTTCCTGAATCCAGCATTGTCTTAAGCACTTTTCTGTAATTTTTCAGATTTTTTCAAATTAATTTAGTATTTTTAATCAATTTTTCTTTTTAAAACTGTTTTTAATTCATAAAAAATTATTAAAAAGTCAAAAAAATATAATTCTTTTTTTCAAAATTTTCTTTTATCATTTAGCACCTAGGAAAATTATATTTGCATTCGTAGGTTTAAAATTTCAAAATTTTGTTTTTTAAAGAACGGGATTTGACCCCGTTCTCGTTTTTAGGTTTAATTCACTAGCTTGCTTTAGTTTTTAGGTTTTCTTTATTCGTTTTTGCATTTTAATTATAGAAATAGGAAAACCAATCCAAAAATCTTAATCCATTCAAAAACGCGATCACGAACCGTGATAACCCGATGGCGTTTCGTGGTAAATCGAACTCCGGGTAGGTGTTTTTTAGGGATTTTGCTTTGGTTAAAAGCAATTTTTTTAAAAGCCTCTTGGAATAAATACCATTGATTTAAATCATATTATTTATATATTTGTTATATATATTTATATAATTAAAGGGTTGAATTTAACTACATCAATTTTTGGCGTCGTTGGCGGGGAGGTGTGTGCGATTTTCGTGCTACGTTTGAAGATTAGTTTTTGAAGACCCTTCCTCGTGAAGTTATCATTCAAGTTTGTGAATATTTTTCCTTTATTTATAAAAATACAAAAATATTTTTCATTTTCTTTATTAGTTATTTAGCTAATAGATAAAAATCAAAAAAAAAATCAAAAAAACAATAAAAAATTGTCCTTAATCAAGAAATAAAAATCAATCATCAATAGGGATGCTGCTCAACGTATCATAATAAGTTCGCAAACAAAAGATTCAAAACTTGTCTTTGTGTCACTTGCGACGTACGGCTCACCTTTAAAAGTTTAACAAACTATAAGAGGGGTTTAAGGAGGGTTGTTCGCGGTAACTACGGACACGTAAGAGGGAAGTTTTAATAGCTTACGCGCTTTCTAGCTCCTCAGACTCCTTTGTGAATTTTCTTTAAAGAGCTACCGTCGAAGTTGCTCGATTAATGGTTTTAAGTTATTGGATGCTCTGTTTGTCCAGTTAAGAAATAAATTGTTGAATCAATTGAAAAACCAAAAAAATTATTTTGATTTTTAGTGCATGCGCACTCGTTCTTCTTCTAATCTCGTTGGTGATTCTTCTTCTAATCCAACTACTTCAAATCCGAGACGTCGTAATCGTAGACGTTCAAAGCAACCTTTTTCTCTTTTAAGAGAAGTCTCGCGCGTAGGTATGATGACCTTGATCAAGGCGTATATGGCGGAATGTGCTCCGTGATCCACGCGGAGTGTTGACGGTTTATGCGGAGGCATCATTGGTTCCACCAAATTCTTGCCTGAGCATTCGAGCTCAAGCATAGTCCTTATTATATAGATGACTTCGGACCCAAATTCTTCGGACTTGAGAAGAACAATCTCTAATCGCACATTCGTTGGTTTAAACATATAACTTCCAATATAAATACAAGAATGTGCCTAATTCAGTACGATTATGCCTCATGCGTTTTCCATTCTTTCTTGCCTTTGGGGGCAGCCCGTTTGTGGCTCAAAACAAGAACTCCCCTCGTTCTAATTCTCAACTTGGGAAGATCTTGTTTCTAAATTCATTAACGAATTCTTTCCTCCCTCAAGAACGACAAATCTCCGAAATGAGATTTCCAACTTTCAACAAAAGTTTGATGAGTCGTTTCATGAGGCATGGGACCGGTACAAAGATCTCCTTCGTGCTTGTCCTCATCATGGTTTCACCGAATTGCACCAACTTGATACTTTCTACAATGCCTTGAACCCGACCGACCAAGATTCCTTGAATTCTGCCGCAGGCGGCAATCTTTTAGAAAGAAGTACTCGAGATGTGTTGACGATTATCGAAAACAAATCCAAGGTCTGCAATTCACGAAACAAATCGATTGTTTCTCAAGTGAAATCAAGTGATGTTAATTCTTCTTCTTCCTCCGATATAGCCAAACTAACTCATGCAGTAAATTAGCAAACAAGTGCTGTGACTACCGCCATGACCGCTATTCTCAAACAATGCTTCAAACAAACCAACAAGTTAATACCGTAACACCGAGTTGCGAGACTTGTGGTGGTCCTCATTCTTACAATGATTGTCCAGCCACCGTTGGCCAAAATCAGAACGTATATGCTGTGGGAGCCTACAATCAAGGTGGTAATTCCTACCAACCTCAAGGTAACCGCAATCTGCTTAGCTATCGTTCGGACAATTATCTCGGACCACCAGGGTTTAATGTGAATCAAAATCAAAACCGAAGCAATCAAAATCAAAACAACCAGGTTCAGCCTTATCAAAACCGGAATCAGGGAAACAACCAAAGTAACAATCAGGGTAGAAATCAGTTTTTCCAGGGTGCTAATCATAATCAGAATCAGGTTCAAAATTATCAAGCCCCTAATACCCAACCTCCGGTTGCTTTACCGCAAGAATTAACAAACTACATCAGGATTAATGAAAACAAGATCAATTCAATGCAAACTCAAATGAACAACTTGGCTACTTCGAATCAAAGGCTTGAAAGTATGCTAGGTAACTTTATCAAAATGAATACCGCTTCTACCTCGGGTACGGGATCTCTCCCGAGCAACACCGTTGCTAACCCAAAAGGTGAATTGAAAGCCATTACCACTCGAAGTGGTCTTGTTCTTGATGAACCTTCCGTTCCTATCCCTCCTCCATTCATAAATCCGGAGGAGGATGAACGTGAAGAGGAGATTTTAACGGACCAGGATAACTCCGAGTTTACCATCAAGGTCCCACCTCCTCTAGTCCAACAAGTTAAACCTCCGAAACAAAGAAATTTTGTGATTCATCAAAGGGATCCTCGTCACCCGAATATCCCTTATCCGTCAAGAATGAACCAAGAAAAGCAAAAAGAAAAAGATGAAGTCCAAATACACAAGTTTTGGCAAATGTTTAAACAGCTTCATATCAATATCACTCTTGCCGATGCATTGATTTTAATCCCAAAATATCAAAAGATGCTTAAGTCTCTCCTTTCCAACAAGGAGAAGCTTATTGAATTGGCAAACACACCTGTTAGTGAAAATTGCTCAGCGGTTATCCTAAAGAAGCTTCCCGAAAAGCTAGGTGACCCTGGGAAATTTCTCATTCCGTGTGGTTTTAATGAGCTCAAGTGCAAAGCCCTAGCCGATCTAGGTGCTAGCATCAACTTGATGCCACTCTCGGTGTGGAAAGAGTTAGGATTACCCGAGCTTATTTCCACCCGAATGACTCTTGAACTAGCTAACCGTGATATTTGCACTCCGAAAGGAATTGCAAGAGATGTCTTTGTTCCGGTTGGAAAGTTCACATTCCCCGCTGATTTTGTCATTGTTGATTATGAAAGCGATCCACGTGTCCCCCTCATCTTGGGAAGACCATTCTTACGGACCGCTCATGCTTTGATTGACGTTCATGGGGAAGAAATGATTCTCCGTGACGGTAATGAAAGACTAATCTTGAACATGAGAAATGACGTGGGGAGACATTATTGAGAACTTGATTAATCTTAATAGAACCAAAGATTCTCCTCCATATCATGATATATCCATTCAGTGCTATCCACTCCCGATTCGGGGAAAACTTGACCCAAATCTTCTTCTTCCCACTTGCTTACTTTCCATTGAGAAAGTGATTTAAATTTTGAAGAAATCGACGCTTTATCTCGCATAGTGATTCGTTTTCCACGAGAAATAGTAATCCTTCAGTCCTCTCCCCTCCTTTCATTAATCCTTTAAGTAGGCAGTACACTTCTTCTTCACTAGTCTCCCGGATTTTTGGAGAAAGCGGACCTATTCTCTTGAGGAGTTTGCTGATGAACTCGCTCATATCACATTTCCACCGGGAAATGATGATCTTCTGTTTGATGCCGAATCCGATCTTCGAGAAATAGAGTATTTGCTTAACCATGATCCTATCAAGGAAATGGACTCTATTCTCGGAGATTCGGTTGATATGAAAAATTCTCTGATGACAATTTGTTGATACCACTTATGAGATGGTCAACGTTGAACATGCTCTTGATTACTTCATCCCACCATTATAGGATGATTTGATGATGAACTTTTGATCTTGAGACCGTTACTGGATTTATACTTATGATGATCCTTTTTACTCCAAGGAAGAGAAAATCAAAGATTCTAAAATCTTTGTTGATCCTACTCCTTGATCGATTCTTTACAATATAAAGAGTTTGTTACCTTGGAAGAATCCAAAATAACAAAGATTGAGACTTTGTATTTTATACAAAGTGTTGCGGTATTTACACTTTGTACTTCTAGAGAAATTTATGAATGAAAAGTAATGATCACACACAAACACAAAACTCCCACCCACTACTCTTAATATTATATAATACATACGAGTTATCTTTAAGGACTGGGGGTTACACAACTTGAAGTATTAAAAATTCTCTCTAATATGTATTCTCTAAAGTGCTATCTATCACTACTCTAGGGATCTCCTTTTATAGAAATACAAGGAGCCCTTTACAAATATATCTGCCTATCTATTAGGATCAGTTACAATTCAAAACTAAATATCCCAAAATACTCTCCATGCATTCTTATCTTCAGTTCATCAGCTTTGACCATTTAGCAGTACAAACTCTTCTGTCTTAGCAGTTATTAAGTAACCTTGGCAGTACTAAAACTTTGTACTGCGTTCTAACTCCGTTGAACTGTTGGCAGCATTAAGTCTATGTAGAATTTATTCCCACAATCTCCCCTAAACTTGTGATGGATTGTCCTTTAAATCATCAAGTTTCTTCTGAATAAAATCTTCTAGTCTTCTTCTTCTGCTGATGATTCTTTCAAACAAATCTGTCACTTCTTCACTTGAGATCTTATGAATCTAAGGAGTTCAAAAGCCTGGGAACTTTCATGATCTACCTCCAATTTTCTACTTAACATCTTTGACAACATCTCTTGGCTTAAGGGATACTTCTTTTCTGTCAACATAAGGTTGCCAATCATTGTCCGATCAACAAAATATGGATACAAGAAATCACATTGATCTCCCGCCTTAAAAGATTGTCATTCATGTTGGTCTCTCCAAATTCATCATCCTTATCAGGCTCAAACAAAGTATGTTCGATCTTCCCCAAGCATAAGATCAAACCTTTGGTGTGAAGTACTGTATCTCTCCTTAACTAATCTGAACAATTCTTCTACATCCATTCTGTCAAAATCTTCAAGCATTTCACTCAGTATCTTATAGTTCTTTGATAAAACTTCCTTGCCCTCATGCTCAGAAGTGCCATATTCCACTTTAGATCCATTTCTTCTAAATCATCATCATGAATTTGCTCAAGGTCTTCATGAACAAGTTGAGACCCTTGCGGTTGAGTGGACCAAAAAAAAGATATAAACTGTGCATCACTAAAACTAGTAGTACTAGTTTCTAGTACTAGCAATATAACCTTTGGTGTACCAGTTCTAACTCCAGTGTTAACAGTAGTATTAAATAGTATTGTATGCTTTAGACTGGAAGTGGTTATATATGCCAAGTTTCTTTTCATCATTATGAACTAGCAACAGTGCTATTAACCTTTTGTTCAACAATTTTAAAATTGTTGTGCAAAATCTATCCAAACCCATAGTTTCAAAGTCGGGTTTGTTCATCCAGACTACTACATGTGTATCCTTTCTGAAGGTAAGCTTCTCTAAAAACTTTAACATTTAAATCCTCTGGAGGAGTATCTACACCAAGAATTGCCAATCTACTAACATGCTTTTGTAGCTGTTTAAAGATAGAGTCTAAAGATTCCGAGCTTGTTTTGCATGACAGTTTCATTATGTTGCTTCAGTAAGGCCCTTTGTGTCTTCTTTGTAGCATCAATTTTCCTCTCAAAGCAAAGCTTTTATAGCATAAACATAGTTTTGAGCATCAGCATTACTGGTTAATGGTTAAGCTGGATGTTCATTTGGGAGTGGCCATGAGAAGAAGGTCTTCTGGCTTTGACATCATTCTTCATTGCAATTATTTTTTTCTTCAGTAGTTAAGGGCACAGTCATCTTTTCAATGCTGTAGATGAAAACCTGATTCTGGTGTGGTTAACAGGAATAGGTACCCAAGAATTCCCATTTTCTATTACCTCCCATAATGCATAGTCTTGGATCTGGAAGTACTGCTTGATTCTGATTTCCCACATCTCATACTCCCTCTAGTTGAGCATGGGGTGAAGCTTTTTTTTTACCAATGCACTTGTTATTGAGATTTTTCTAAACTCCATTTTCCCTAGATCAAAGTTTCTCAAAGCACAGGCTCTGATACCACTTGTTGTGATCCCACGCTTGATCGATTCTTTACGTAGTAAAGAGTTTGTTACCTTGGAAGAATAAAAATAAACAAAGATTGAGGACTTTGTATGTATACCAAAGTGTATGCGGAATCTACACTTTGATACTCTAGAGAAATTTATGAATGAAACAGTAATGATCACACACAAACACAAAACTCACTGCTTCAATATTATAAATAATAACGAGTATCTTTATAGTACGGGGGTATCAACCTTGAAGCTATCTACAAATCTCTATAAAGTATCTCTAAACAGTTCTATATATACTATCTAGGGATCTCCTTTTATAGAAATACAAGGAGCCCTTTACAAATATATCTGCCTATCTATTAGGATCAGTTACAATTCAAAACTAAATATCCCGAAATACTCTCCATGCATTCTTATCTTCAGTTCATCAGCTTTGACCATTTAGCAGTACTAACTCCTTCTACTAGCAGTATTAAGTAACCTTGGCAGTACTAACTTTGTATTGGCAGTACTAACTCCTTTAGAACTGTTGGCAGTATTAAGTCATATGAAGATTTACCCAACAATCTTGATTGATGAACTTGATCACCCTAAATCAAGTATTTTCCTTCCTTCCCCCGAATGTGACTTGGTTTTCTATGAGGATTTTTCCGAGGTTGATGCTTTGCCTTCAACCAACAACGAGGACAAGGTATTTAATCCGGGTATACTTGGTATTAACTATTTTATACATACTTTTTACCATGAAAAACGAACCCAAAAGACCAAAAACATAATAAAAATTGCAGATATATGTTGTTTTTGTGTTTGTGTATGTGCAGGTACGGATATTAAGAAAGAATGACATAAAATAAGACAAAGCCGGAACAAAATCGAGCACGGGATCGAAGAGAAGGGCGATGAACGATGTTCCAAGGGTGCCCTCGGATATTTTTGGGCCAGCCCGTAACCCATTTTATGGGCCGGGCCAGCCCATTTTTACTTTAAGGCCCAACAAGAATTATATTAAGAGTCATTTTTAATGTTGTACCAAGAAATGAAAATGAAATGTTAGAAATGAAGATTTATAAGTACATCAAGATTCACTGTGTATGTCTTGGAGTACTTAGTTTTTAAGTTCAGGTGGCTTGATTGTTCTGACGTGCAGCCCTCTTTTGTTGTCGTCGTCTTATTTATAGTTCTATAAGTTAGTTGTTTCGTCGGTTAACGTGGGCGTCTCGGTTATTGTGATTGTTCTTTGGGGCGTTTGTGTAAATTGGGGTGAAGGGCGTGTCGTGTGTAATAGTCTATTGTTTGCAGATGTATTATAGGTATTGAGTTTGCTAGAGAAATCATTCAAAATTTGGCTTCACGTGACGTGGCACTAAAACAATTTGAGAGCAAATGAAGGTCGGGACGCGTGGCAGAGCAAACTATATATCTCAATTTCATTTCCATATTGCAAAAGAATGATCCAAAGGTGGAAAACATTTGCGTTGAATAGAAGCCGATTACATGGGCACGTGGCCCCCTGTCATCGGTTGGATCATTCTTAATATTTTTTTAAATCCGTGTGAAAGAAAAAGGTACCCAATGATTGGCTCGTGATGACACTAATGATGAGTAAAAATTTACAATTTCACCCTCTGATGGCTATAAAATGTAAACCGCTCCCTCACTTTTGAGGAGTTAGTTAGTTTTATTTTTTTTAGTTCAGTTTAGCATTTTTAGCTTATTTTAATTTTGTATTAGCTTATTTCTATTTTTCTGCTTATTGTACTCGGATAATTTCACAAGCTTTATATTATGATGTAATAGATTTGGTTTGAAGTTGATATTGATCGATTTGCTTTATTTGTGTTTACCTTCGGATACTTCTTCTTTTCGTGTGCTTATCCTATAAGCTGAAATTTCGTGCTTATTTACGCATCTTATTATTTTCAAAAGCTATTAAAAATTTTGTTAAATGACTCCTATAAGCCTTTTAAGCTCATTCGAATCATTTTCTAAAAGTTTTATTCACTTTTTGAAATAATAAGATCTATAAGCATCGAGTATGCATATAGTTGGCTTATCTCGTTTTTTCGATTTATTAGAAGCTCGTTTTTTTCATGATAAATTAGTTTATAACAGCTTATTTGGTTTAGTGTAGGCTTAAAGTTGTAGATCAAACTTTTGTATGCTCATATGCTTATTCGATTTATCATTGGAAAAACTTAAGTGCTTATTGATTCGTTTAAATGTTCTTCTTGCGTGCAATTCGTTTAGTTTAGAACTTATTTCATTATGTTAGTTACACTAGCTTATTCGAGTTATTTTATTTGAATAGTTTTACATCAGCTTTATACTAGGATGTGTTTTATATAAAATTGTTGTTGATGTATTCATGCACTGGTTTGATTTCCACTTTGGGAGCTTGGATTGTTTTAACTATGGTTGAAATTCATCTAGATACATGATGTTAGATTCAAGTAATATTTATTTAATCTAGTTAATAATTTGCAATAGGGCCATTTGATTTGTTCGATAGTTTCCATGATCTGTTAGGCTTACAATTTGATTTTTAGCAACATTTGAAAGTTATTTGGGATTATTTGTTTAAGTCATTTACTTATGGGCCACCATTTGGGCTTCCGTTAGTGATACTATGGAAATGAACCTGCGTGTAGGTAGAAAGAACTTTTGAAAATTTAGATATATGTTTACTGTTAACATTTTGTATTTTGTGATAATTGGTACCTGTCAACTCATGAGGCGTGGAGCTTACGGGTTTATTTAGCTAGACCGAATTTGACTATTTGTTTTAGCTAAATAAATCGGATGGTATTCGTTTAAATTGCGGGTCTCCAATTCGGTTCATTTTCTATTCCTTTTTCAATTAATTAGTGTAGTTTTATTTTATCGTTTTATAATATTTTTGCCTATTCGATTTTTTCCATGCTTAGTGTAGATTTATTTTAGTAGTTAAATGCTATGATTAATTTCATTATGAGTAGTGAGTAGATTTATTAGTGCTTGTTAAGTGACTTGTGATTTGGAATTTAGGTGCGGATTTAAAAAGATTTAAAAATCATTAGTCATTAGTATTTTCTTCTCGATTTACATTCCGTCATTTACTTTTAATGCAATTTAATTTCTTGTCATTGATTAACAAGCATTTTATTTTACTTATCATTTAAGTTGTTGAACATAACCCTGCACTTAATGAACTTTTCACGTCACTTAGCAAGCATATTTGTCATTCATATCTTTTAGCTTAATTTTAGTATAATCTTGTAGTTTTAAATCTTAGACTTAATATTAGTTTGATTTTTAGTATAAAAATAGTTTAAAACCAAAAGTTTAGTTTCTCTTTTATATGCTTTCCCTTTTAGTAGATTTAGAAAAACCAAACCAAAAACTTTTATGCTATTCACGCTCGAATTACAACTCGAACATAGATTTCCATTCACCTCTCGTCGAGGAAACGACCCGGAAGGTTTTTGAGATATCACTTTAGTTAAAAGTGAATTTTCTTAACCCGACAGAAATACTATACTATACTATAATTGTTTCTATCCTTATTAGTACGTATCTATATATATTATATACTTTATACGTATCGATTTGGACAGACTACCTCCGCTGAGTTTGGCTCTTTAAGTGGCATCGTCCCATCTACCGTAGACACTAAATACCCTGTTTAGTTAGCCGACGGAAAGAATCTAGATGTTGGTACTATCATTTGAGATTGTTACTGAGTTTTCCGAATCATCTATTCAAGATAGACTTAATACCCATAGAACCTGGTGTTTCAACGTTATCATTGGTATGAATTGGTTGACAAGGTACCACGCCATGATCATTTGTGATAAAAATATTGTTCGTATACCTTTAGATGATGAAACTTTAACGATTCAAAGCAATAGGAGTGATGGATATGCATCGATAGTTGCTAGTAAGCAGAGTTGTTTGATTGGATTGATATGTTGGAGCGAGATAACTTGAGACTCAGAGGCATGTTATGTGTTGAGAGAAAGAGAGTTAACCGTCTTTGGCATAGTATGTCGTATACTCAAAAGGGTTTATAAGACCGAGTTCCTCACCCTGGGGAGCTCCGATATCATTCGTCAAAAAGAAGGATGGATCCTTCAGGATGTACACTGATAGCCGTGAATTTAACAAACTAACTGTGAAGAACCGTTACCGTTGCCTAGTATAGGTGATCATTTTGATCAACTATGAGGATCTAGCGTTTACTCGAAAATCGACCTAAGGACTAGTGACCACTAATTAGAGTTTGAGAAAAGGATATTCTAAGACATCATTTAAGACCTGTTATGAACAATTCAAGTTTTAAGTCATGACATTTAGTTTGATCAACACACTAGGGGTATTCATGGATCTCATGAATCGAGTGTGCAAACCACACTTAGATAAGTTATGATAGTATTCATCGATGATATCTTGATTTGCTCAAGCAGAAACAAGGAGTACGAGGAACACCTAAGGCTTATCTTGGGATTGCTTAAGAATAAGGAATTATACGCCAAATTCTCTAAGTGCGAATTCTAGCTCCCGAATGTGCAATTTCTTGGCCACGTGTTGATAGTCAAGACATTCACGTTGATTCCGCCAAGATTGAGTCAAGCAAGGATTAGGCAACGTTTACGACTCCAACGAAGATACGAAAATTCTTAGGTCTTTCCGGTTATTACCAACGATTTATCAAAGGTTTCTCTAGGATAGAGAAACCTTTAAACCAAACTAACTCAGAAAAACGTGAAATACGAATGGGAAGAGAAAGAAGAGGAAGCCTTTCAACTGTTAATGTATGAACTTTGTAGTGTACCGATTTTAGCATTACCCGGCGGAAAGAAAAGCTTCGTGGGTTAAAATAACGCCTCACATAATGGATTAGGTCTATAATGATGCAGAAAGAGAAGGTGATAGTTTACAACTCCCGACAATTGAAAGTTTATTAGAAGAACTACTCGACACACGACCTAGAATTAGGAGAAATAGTGTTTAGTTTCAAGATTTGGGAACACTGCCTGGATGGCATAAAGCATACCATGTTTACAAACCATAAGAAATTACAACACATTCTAGATCAAAAGGAATTAAACATGAGACCACGTAGATTGTTAAGATTGCTCAATGATTTCGATGGTAAGATTCGATATCACCCTGGAAAAGCAAGCGTTGCGGCAGATGCTCTAAGCAGAAATGAACGAGCTAAGCCTCTCAGGGTGAGAGCCTTAGTGATGACCACTAATTTAAACCTACCACCACAGATTCATGAGGCACGAGTAGAAGCTCTTAATTAAGAGAACGTTAAAGATGAAAACCTTCATAGTATGGACAAAGAGTTTGAGAATCGTCTTGATGGAACTCTCTGCATTAGGAGGAGGATTGGTTACCACGCGTTAGAGAATTAGGAGAATTGGTCCAACATAATTCACACAAATCTAACTATTTCATCCAACTTGGAATCGGATAAGATATATCATAATCTTAAGTGGTTGTACTAATGGCCCAATATGGAAGCATGCATCACCACCTATGTCAGCAAATGCTTGACGTATCCAAAGATGAGGGACGATTACCAGAAGCCATCCGGTTTACTAGTACAACCAGAAATACCCCATTGGAAATGGGAAAATATAGCCATGGATTTTATCACAAGACTACCAAAGACAACAAGCAGTTATGACACGATTTAGGTAATCGTGATCATTAAAAGAATTATGCGGGCATGAGACGCAAACACTTAGAATTTCAAATTAGAGGTAAGGTCATGTTGAAGGTATCACCTTGGTAAGGGGTGATACGTTTTAGCAAACGGGGAAAGATGAACCCGCGTTATATTAGATCTTTCAAGATCCTTGATAAAATGGGAACGCTTGCTTATCAACTTGAACTTCCAGAGCAATTAAGCCGAGTTCATAGCACTTTTCATGTTTCTAATTTGAAGAAGTGTTTCGTAGACGAACCACTAGCTATTCCGTTGGATGAGATCCAGATTGATGACAAGCTTAATTTCATTGAGGAGCCAGTTGAAATTATGGATCGAGAAGTTAAACGGCTAAAGCAACGCCACATTCCAATTGTGAAGATCCGTTGGAATTCGAGACGAGGGTCCGAGTTTACTTGGGAGCGCAAGGACAAATGAAGAAAAAGTACCCTCATCTTTTCGTTAACCCTTAGTCCACGTCTTAAGCTTTAAGGATAAAGCTTCTTTAACGAGGGAAGAATGTCACACCCTGATATTTTCAGGTCAATATTTTAAACTTTTCCGACAATTATTTTTGACTTTTATACGTTACGTTTGAATCTGGCGGTTTACCGAGAAGTAAACCCGCGTAAATCTGAAAAACATCATCAGACGCGTTCCGGCATCGGATATTTTTTGGTTTAGATATTATATGAGTTATTTTATCTTTTCTAAGTGTTTCGTAGTTTACGATCACTCCCGATATTTATTTTTACGCTTTAACGTTTAAATTGCGTTTTTCGCGTTTTTGACCTAACGGAACCTCGAAAACTCAAAATCTTTTCGTGTAAACTTTAGTTATCGTCCATCTCATATTCTTAAGTTAAAATTTTGTATCATATCCCTCCCCTATATATATGGACTCCTAAACCCAAGCTAAATGCACCATGTGTCTTGAAATTAAATCAAGAGCATCTTATTTGAATTTTCCATGCATGTGATGGATAGTGACACATGAGAGTGACATTCTCATGCACATTTTCTCAAGTTAGACCAAGCCATGTGATACTTACACATCTTGACTTCATTTGACCAACTCAAGACTAACATATGCACATAATATGAACCATGATACAAAAATTTGAACCAAAATGGTCCCTTGTGGCTAGGTTCGGCCGAACATGGGTACACACACACCTTTGGTGTGTGTTGGTCACTTGATACTACAAAACACAAACCCTACACTTTCCCTTGGCCTATAAATACATTGCATACTTCCAACTTAGGGTTTCATAATCATTTTCAAGCCACCAACAAAACTTTCTTCTCTCTTTTCCTCTCCTCTTAGCCACGGCATACATACACACACATATACTTTCCATAGTTTTGATTTCTATCAAGATCCACTCATTCCAAGTTCATTTCTAAGGTTACCTAAGGTGTTTGCAAGTATTGGTTCTTAGATTTAATGGTTTTCTTCAAGATCTACAAATTAGGGTTTGATTTTTATTAGTGGGTTTTATAGATCTATTATTTTGGGGTATAGATCTTGTGATTTCACTACTTGTACTTCATTCTTGTAAGTATCTTGAATCTTTCTTTGTGGTTTTTCTTATGTTCTTATTATATGTTCAAGATCCATACATTCATATGTTGTGTTTTAATTTTTGAAAGATTTTAAAGACAAGATTTCATAAATAATGATACTACTTTATTTTACTAGTTAAATATTATGTTCTTGGTGAGATGAGAGTTGATGAGTGTTACAACAATAGAAATGAAGGGATTATTATAGATTTAGGTGTGGTTTTTTTATGGATTAGTTGTGAATGGAGATTAGGCTAGATTAGGCACTATTGTGAAGTTTGAGTGGATTTTGGTTGCGTTTTGATAAAAAGTACTTGCTGTCTTAAATTTGTTTTGAGGTTTTGGTCGACCTAAAAATATTTTCATTAGGCGTAAAAGTAGTTTTTAGAGAGCTCGTTTCGAGTAGATAGTTTTTTTCATATATTGCACATTAAAATTAGATTTAAAACGACCAAGTTATAGCCAAATAAAACTTGAAACATTTTTCGACAAAACCAAGTGAATAGTGTGCTGATGTGAATAGTAAAATGAGTTTTCAGACATTTTTGGACTTTCAAAACACTAGCAAAACATATAGTAACACATACCTATTGATTAGTATCATTTAAAGACGCCGTTAGCATATTTAGGGAAAAGCGATAAAGTTACTAAAAGTAGTAAGTTTGGTAAGAATTTAGCGAAACGGACATAGAAGTTAAGCGATTAAGGCTCGTTAGTGTGTTTTGAAAATATGGAAACTTAATAAATATAGGGGACGGTATTAACGTTTTGAAACTAAAAACTTTCCTAAAATAGAAACTTACTAAAAATGGAAATTTTTGATTAAACGCCGAAACTTAACGAAAAACTATATGATTTCATTTCATCATGTTTTGTTAATCAAACTAAAGCAAAAAACCAAAGGATGTATTTGGTGATGTAACATATTGTGAATTCCTGCATTACTTTCCGTGTTTCTGAGACGCGTTATTATTCTAGGTCGCGGCAGATTTCTATATCATCTTTTCTTGGCGTGATTATATTTGTAATTTTGCTAGGTGGTTCATAGGCCCCATGTTTTACTACTTTTACTTTACTATTTTGGGGTGAAAAACATTGCTTATTTTTAAACTATGGACACAATTACTTTACGTTTTCTTTTCCTGATTACGTGTTGCCTAAGTAGCGAATAGACCACTATGCCCGAACTATCATGAACCGTCAATTGCTTGACCGACCGTACTGGTTAAGTGAGCGTGAGTGTTATAAATAGATCTATTGGGAGTAATTATCCCTATCCGGGTAAGTAGCGCTTACTAGATTCGGAGGTCCCGAACAAACGGATATATACCATGTCGGAATGTCAATAGGTGATCTTGGTCAGATACCTTTAGGGCGTGGAATACTATTTGGCATATAAAATGCTTCCTTTTAAATTGAGCTTCGGTGTCATGAGCTTAGTGCAACAGTAAATACATTTTTTTATGTGAAGTTGTATCTGTTATAACTGTCACGTGCGTACTGTGAACTTGTGGTCCACTTTTAATACTAAATTCAAACCTATGAATTCACTCAACTTTATGTTGACCGTTTTAGCATGTTTTTCTCAGGTGCTTAGCTGTGGATGTCTTTGCTTGCTATTTGGTGTCGCTATGCATTGGGCCGATTTTTAAGAAATGCTATTATCTACTGTTTAAACATCGTTGTCAATTTCTAAAACTTTTATTCGCTTCCGCATATTATCTTTAAACTTATGTCAAACTTTAACTATTTTAATTAATGCAACGATGTTGGATTTTCAAACGTACCCTTAGAGGTCGTTCTTTGTATCTTGTGTGATGTATATTATGACGTCACGCCCCCGGACACGTGTTTCCGACTAGGCCTCGTTTGGGGGTGTGACATCTTCTCTTGCACTTGAATGGATGGATGATTTGATCACATTTTAAACAAACTTATAATAAGTTAAGTGATCAAAGGAAAGGGTTTGAAAGGAGGTTTTTGATCAGAGAAAACTGTGTGCAAAGAGGTGAGAAAATCTGTGGAAACAGTCCACTATTTATAGGAAAAAATATTAATTTTTTATTTGGGCGGTCCCCTTAATTATACAAGGGCGGTCCCCTTAATTATGGCCGGCCCCCTTAATTAATTAAGGGGGCCGCCCATTTTTCAGACGCTCTCTTTTTTGTCCTTTTGTGGGGAAGGTTTTTCTGGAACTTTCTAGCCGTTTTTGGGTAGAAAATTTGAATTCAAAATATTTATTTTGAATAAAACATTTCTTATAAATACAAAAATGTTTTGTATATGTTTTAAAAATGTTTGTCCCATTTTATAAAAAAATGTAAGGTTTGGAAAAATAAAAAATTTCTTTGATCATTCAACAAATTAAAGTTTGTTTGTTCATACCTTTAGTGATTTACGTCGGGTGCGAACTTAAATTTGTTGTTGAAGAAAACATGAGACGTCGAAAGATGTTGACGTATGAATTGATGATTTGTGATTACGAGTAACTTAAGCACTTTACGTTATGTGTTATAAGTTACATGTTTGTCATCACCAAAACATGAAGAGAATGTATAGATTAAATATCGTAATGTAATATTTCTACCAACAATCTCCCCCTTTTTGATGATGACAAAAAATGTAAAAATATAACTCATAGTAAAAATGGTAAAAGTTATTGTTTACTATTCTTCTCCCCTTTGTTCGAAAACAAAAAGGTGGACTTCCTAGAGAGACTTTTACTTCAACTTCGCTCTTCAAGTCAAAGAGGGAGCTTGGCTCTCTAAGTGAAGTCTTTATTCTATCAATCCTTTTTAATCAATGACATCCCTTGAAGATTGACTCAAGCTGATCCATGGATCAAATTAGTTGCAAACTCGTAACCTACATCAATGGTTAGTTTCGTGTAAAAATATATATATAGAGATCAAATACACATATCAAGAAATGTGTAGATATCTTAAATGGTTGCAAATGTAATGGATTGAACATTTGCAAATGCTCCCCCTTGGTGTATGCTCCCCCTTGATTGAGGCATCAAGAAATCGAGTAACGGAAAAGTGCTACAAAACAAAGTTAGTAGAAAAATGCACACATATATATATAATGATGATAACATATATATATATATATTATATATATATATATATATATATATTATATATGCAAGACATTTAGTGGTGAACAAATCATGTATGTTTTAGGTATATGCACTCTAAAGTGTGGCACTAAAGACAACAACCTAAATAAAGAAAAATGATGAATGCTTAAGACATGGAAATGTTTAGGAACCAATGATAAGATTCGACTTACACATGCTTAAGGACTAAGACTTGACCAACAAGTCTTATTATGAGAATGACTCCTTCCAAGATGTCATATGGATAAGAAGTATTAACATATGATGATTGTGGGTTTGAATAGACTAAAGGTTGTATTGATAGATTCCTAAATCCTCAAGGTTTCTTTGTTAAGCATTATGTATGCTTTTCATGTTTGGGGTGTTTAAGGATAAACATTATCGTAAGACTTTAGGTCGAACTAAATGTTGATGATAAGGATGATTGGTTGAGGAAACATAAACGAAGAAGGATGAGCGTGAATGGAAAGGGAAGGTGTTGACTATAGGTTTGTTGGGTGTTTTGTTGGTTGTTAATGTTGATGAACAAAGGTGAAAATGTAAAAATGGTAGAAGAAAAGTAAAAGATACGACATTGTGATGACTCAACAACACTGTGAAGGTTGAATATTTCTATATGTTATTTCTTGCTCAAACGCGGAATGAACAATTGTGAACGACCCGACATTGTGTTGACTCAACAACACTTGAAGGTTGAATATCTTCTTTGTGTTCTTTACTTGCTCAAAAGCGGAAATGAACAAATGAAAGGCAAGCTTAATTGATGACTCACAACACTTTGAAGATTTACAAAACAAATAAAAACATTCGCCACAATCACCTGTCAGAGAATAGATCCTAGTCCACCCTAGAGTAGTATATGTATCTAGTGCCCTGCGCCAGCCCCGAGACACAATAACTCAAACCTAAATTAAACGTCAATTAGATCGTATATATTCACTAGATCCACATGAGCAAGGCACATCCAAGTCTCTAGAGATGATCAGTGGAATCTCAGATGTACTGAAGGGCCTCCACTGTGTGACTGCTCTGATTTCTAGATACGCTAAACTTCTCACTCTGATATTTGACTCCCATTCCATGAGGCTAGCATACTATCGATATTCTAATCGAATCGTGCAAATGGGATAAGAGAAGCAGCACGTCTACCATTACATGTATTCGAAATTCGACTTCCGTAGCTTAGCGGTATATATCTGACTAGCCTTATACCAATGAAGACGTGTCAACAACTATCACACCATTTATACTAACAATCCACACCACTGTAACTTCACCCCATACTCCCTCCTTCACCACTGTACTTAGTGTGTCTTTGTCTGCAAGCGAAGACATTAGAGAACTGCCGATTGGAGCTACGTAGGAAGTCTGATAGCTAGCTAGGTCTGACTGACTGAATGTTACGATAGTTATCAGACCTTTGCGTAACCGCGCTAGTCTCGCGGGGCTGTCACAGTCACCGATAGCACCTCGCAGCTACGACCAACCCAAAGTGAGAGCCAGTCAGAGGGAACGTACGTGTATTGTCTTGTTTTATTTGACACCGATGCTTTGTCGAGGTGTATGGCATCAGAAGTATAGCGATATGAGTAGTGTCAACCTTTTCCCCACATTCTCCAAGTATGTGTCAGTTTACCGCTGCGCAAGTCATCTACTCAGGAGAGAACATCAAGCATAGGTCACCGTATGTCGTACGTCTGTTCACTAGATAGAGAGACCGATAGATGATTCGACGTGTTTACATCTCAGGCAAAACCTATCTTGCTGATCCGATCGCTGTGAGCGCTTCCACTCGCATCCTTCTCAAAATGCGTGCAGTCACATGCCCACGCAATCGATAACCATGTGGAATAAAAGAAATCAGGTAAAACGGAGTAAAGTAACCACAATGGCAAAGCCGATGTGTGAGCTTGGACATGACATGTAGGATGACGCGGTATAGACATACACGATGAACTTCATCAGCCGAAGTTATGTAGCTCTTCTCGAGTTATTACGAATGTTTTATAGAACAATCACAAGACGAGTTACTGCGGTTTTTGGTTGTCTTTAAGGTGGTAGCAGAAATGTGGATGGAAGATTTTAACCATCTATATAATAATAGAGGCGTGATAAAGGTTTTTGTGAAATGACTTAGACATGAATGTTCGATCCTCATTGTGTATAAGGTAAGCATGACGATAAACCATCGTGATATTCCTAAGGGGATGGAAAGGACTAACGGAAGTGAAAGTACTTAGTCTTAAGGTGTGTATATTAAAGAGGCTACGAATCACTTATGTAGAAACTCGTAAGACCTTTGTCACATGAAGGTTGATGTAAGCTTTTAGCTTTAGGAAGAGCATTTTAACATATGTTGTTAAAAGGCTTGAATATGAATTTTTGGATATGACCTTTAACGTTTGCGATCGCAAGTTAAAGATACTTGAATATTTCGGATGAAATATTTAAGTTGTCAAACCTACTTGGAGGAGTGTTAGATATGTATCTAACTTTTCCTTGACGAAAGAGTGGATTATTTGGAAGAAGGCGAGATGATGATTAAGGGAATGTGTGGGTGAAGACTCTAGGAGATATAAGACCATTTTACGACTCTTTTAACTTTTTAGATTTGTGACACGGACGCGAAGAAAAATATTCTAGTGTGAGAAAATATATACCTAGATGCATAATACATATAGATATAGGCATATAAGTTTATCTAAGCATGCATCGACACAATAATCAACGAGATTAATGTGTAAGACTCTATGGCATTTAAACGTTAATTGTCATATATTAATCTAATATAGTGTAGGTGTACAATTAACATGTAATCGTCATGTAAAACATGTTAGCATTTAGCATTTAGGAGCATGTGTCATTTAGATAAACTAAGAAATATTTTATCTAAATTGCTAGAAGAAGATAAATGTTTTTATAGTGGACATGCATTTAATATCTAAGAATTAAACATTGAGCATCAAGATCATGAAGACATATAATTGCATTACATGAGAACAAGTAATCATCTTGAAACATTAAAGCACATATGTGAGGTGCATTGTGTCTAGATTGACTAAAGAAAAGCCTAATTTCTACGTGCTTAGTATGTATTCCTAATGAGATACAAAGTCTATCGATGTAGACTATCATTAGGCATATTTAGGAAGAGCCATTTAATCAAATTTGAAAATGAATATGAGACTATCACTAGTGGTGCTCAATTCAGGCTAAACACGACCAATTTTATGGGTTATACATCGAACCCAACTTCACTCTTAGAATCCATTCAACCGTTAGGTCAAATTGAATTTCTAGTGCAATAGATTCTCCAGTAGTCATTCTCATGTTAGACAAAATAGAGTTCTTATATTTTCCAAATGAAGTGTAGCAAAGATAAAATTTGTATTATCTTTTCATAGAGGGCCTAACATGACTCAACTAACATAATTTAATTTCGGTTCACATAATCCTAATCAAGATGTGTGGAATTCTAAGATAAGCAAAAGCAAGATGTTTTAATCTTTTGTTCAAGATCTACAGGTTATTTGGTTTCGATTACATATTGCTTGATTTAATGGATGTCTTATATTTAGTCATCTTACATGTGTAGTTATAACATGTGATATTTAACGTGTTTAGTTTTTTAAAAGCCAAGAGATGTGCTTATTTGTGACGATGACAAATATGTTATATTGAGAGTGTTTTAAGAATTCTCCATTTCATGTCATGTGAAATGAATCTCATCAATATTATTTATCTTAATTGAGTTTGTAATTCTTTAATGATAAATAATTTAAAAGAGACATATTTTATTTTTAAACAAATATGCTTTTCCAAAATTATTATTCTTATTAATGTTGTATATCATTGTTGGGATTAAAAGGCTTCTTGAAGTTACTACTGCTCAGTACTGCTGGTACAAAAGTTAATGCTGCTGGATTACAACTACTAGAAGAGTTACTACTATCAGAAGGATAAAGACAAGTAAAGAGATAAGGATTGTTTGGAGAACAAGAATACTTACGAAGATAAGTATTAGTTATTTCTCCAAAATCTCAGTTGGCATTATTCCTTTTGCCTTACTTTTTCTCCTTTATCATACCTAAGGACTTCTACACTAACTAGTGGATATCCCTGGGGTAGATCCTTTGGTTTCGGCTGGATCATGGGATTTGAATACCTATGCCTAACCAGCTATAACTCAATAAATTTAAGAACATTAGCCAGTCTTTTGGTATTCCATCACAATCCTCACAACCATTAAAAAATTCAATCAAAGTGTTTGATATAAATATCAAAAAGATTTACACTTTGAGAGTTTTTCATTATCACTAAAAGCTCCCCCTTAACATGTGCATCGATATCGTAGTACATGCTAAGTGTAGAGTGTACTGAGTCTATTTTATATGATCACATTTCGATACAAGTTAGATTCATGATTAATCACATTTTCTCCCCTTATCCGATAAATGTTTAATCCCTTGACATTATTGTATCAATTGATTAACTCCGGGACAAAATGTTTATACATAATAACTTATGTGATAATTTAAAATGCACCCCCTCAATAAAGAGGGATATTATATAGTGGGTTGAGTATGGAAATTATTTGAAAGATTTTTGAATTTTGGGAAAAATTCCTTGAAAAAATCAATTGTACTCGAACACCACATAAGCCTAAGTCTTTTACTACTTATGTACATATTCACATGTTTATTATATACGAAGATTTGACCTGAATGATGAGAACATCATATGATGAAATCATATGGTCCTTTGTAGCAGCCATAGGTCTCCTTCGTACAATCTCCCACCAACAAACTTTTCTAAGCTCCTCGTTAACATTCTTTCTTTCAAGAAGTTGTTAATCTGATCTTTCTCTGTCCAGTCACATCTTCGCATTGCCTCAACTTACTTTCCAAGTTACAAGTCTTTGGCTTCAAACTTCAAGTATGTAACAGATTCAGATACGCATATTAACTTGAGCTTGTGAGGTTTGTGATGTCAAAGTTGAAGTTGTCTTAGCTTCCCCCTAAACCAGCAATCCTTTCTTGAGTAGATTCAGAACTTTCTTGCAAACCGCATCAAGCAGTCTTGATGTATAAAGCCCAGATATCCGAAGTGCACAGTTAACCCTTTCAAGAATTTGTTACCGCAACACCAAAGTCAATTAAGTCCCGGATGAGCGCATTTCTCTCTTTAGGATAGTGATGATATATCTTGTAACACCAAAGTCAATTAAGTCCCGGATGTATACAATAAACCCTTCTAATAAGTCCGTGAAATGATAACACTTAAGTCAGCTAAGTCCCAAATAACACATTTCTTCCTACAGGATAGTGACTATCTAAAGGAATCATCATACATATGTGTACCTTTTTTTATCAAATATTTCTACTCATTTTAAGAATAAGCTTAGAGATTGACCATTAAGGAAGCATTAATTGAGATCAGAAAGAAACTTTTTCCTCACATTTAAATAATTATACTCAACAACACTATCCTTTGGGACTCAAATGAAGCATACTGACCTAATGACTATATGTCTCTTCACCATGTGGATTGAAATGTGCTCCCAAAAGATTCAAAACGGCCCTAAATCAAAAAGCTAACCTCAAAAGACAAAAGAACTAACCCTCAAAAGAAGGCCAAGGGACAATACAAGAATACAATACGCGACCCTTCCCCCTTTCTGGTTTTCGACATGTCGTAATCATCAAAACCATATACGCATACATATTCAGAGATCGTGTTAGAGAAATTAATTAAGCTTAAATCTAATCCGTGAGAATCAATTTCAAGGCTTTTAAAACTATGAAAGTATTTCCAAGCATTCCTAAGTCTTTTACAAACTATGAGGTGTTGGCAATATTGATCGTCTGTAGTTTAAGGCCTGAATTCACTAAGTCTCAAATTGCAAATAAGTCCATAAAGATTTAAACAAATGACATCTAAAGCTTGTGTAGTTAAAATCCATTAACTTCCTTAAACTATGATCCGTCATTATTAAAAACTTTATCCGTTAATTCCGTGACTTATTTTGAAAGACCGTTTTAAAAGATTATTTGATGACGATTTCTCCCCCTCAAATAATGACCCGTTTTCTATTTAAAGAGCTGTTGTCATTGTTTGAGTGGTCGAATTGTCTTTGAAAAATCTTTTTGTGATTACTGAAAACACTGATTCATTGTGAAGACAACTTTTTACCAAAAAATAAGATTTCTCTTATTTTAACACATAAGCGCACTGACACGTACACTTATGGAAACATAGAAAGCACGGGTTGTGATGCAAAGTAATCACAAGCCTTTGCATGGTCATAAAGTAGACCATGCCCGAGAATAAATTCCCGTTGAGAGGTCAAGTTTCCTTTTTGACGGAATACTTGCCTTTAAGATGATGACCGGGTTGCTATCTGAAATAATAGCAAGCCATATGTCATGTTTTCTATTCGAACTTTATTTACAGCTTTGTGCCATTGTTGAATGACATTTCTGAAGCCGTAAATATTATCGATGCTAGAAAGCATGACGTGAAAATATATTTTTGTCTTTTTCTGATTTTTAATTTTGTATTTTGTTTTTATAAAATTTTATAAAAATAAAAAATAAAAATACAAAAATCTTTTTGTGTTTTTATGATTTTATATATTTACTTATGATACAGGATATTTGAATAGGTACCACTACTATTCATCAACTTCATCTGCCAATTGTTTCAGAGTCTCCGGCGTAAAACTTCGCATTCCCAGCTTGTTGATCAGAAATTCAATTCTATTTCGGCCAAGAGCTTTAGTGAAAATGTTTGCCAGTTGATACTCCATATTGACAAAGTAAAGTTCGATCACCCCATTCTCAACATGCTCTTTGATAAAGTAAAATCTGATGTCTATATGCTTGGATCTGGAATGTTGAACGTTGTTGCAGCATAAGGCAATAGCGCTTTTTTTATCACAGTACATTGGAATTTTATTGAATCCAAAGCCATAGTCGGTAAGCTATTATCTCATCCAAAAGATTTAAGCACAACAGCCGGACAAAGCAATATATTCAGCTTCCGTAGTGGATATCGCAGCGCTTTTCTGCCTTTTAGACGACCAGCTAACAAGTCTATCACCTAAAAGTTGCATACTACCAGAAATGCTACGACGTGTATCTTGACAACCAGCATGATCCGCATCTGCAAATGCTGTTAGAGCAATCGAAGAATCCTTTGGATACCATAGACCCCGATGTACGGTTCCTTTTAGATACCGAAAGATCCTTTTTACCGCATTTAAGTGCTTTTCGGTAGGCCTGGCCTGATACCGGGCACACCTGCATATAGCAAATTGTAGGTCAGGTCTACTGGCTGTAAGATAAAGGAGGGTGCCAATCATACCACGATAGTGTGACGGATCTACGGCTTTCCCTTCTTTATCCTCATCCAGTTTGGATTTCTCCACCATTGGAGTATCCACTGGGTCACAAGAGTCAAAACCGTATTTCTTTAAAGATTCAAGGGCATATTTTGACTGGTTAATAAAGATGCCTCTGGGACTTTGAGAAATCTGTAATCCTAAGAAAAATGAGATTTTGCCCATCATTGACATCTTAAATTTTGAACACATGATTTTAGAAAATAGATCACAAAGTTCAGGTGTAGATGCAGCAAAGATAATATCATCGACATAAATTTGTACCAGAAGTAATTCCTTGCCGTCTCTGCGGATGAACAATGTAGGATCCACTGAGCCTTTGGAGAAGTCTTGGGATATCAAGAACGAAGACAACATATCATACCACGCGCGTGGAGCTTGTTTCAACCCATAAAGAGCTTTCTTTAGCTTATACACGTGATTGGGGTTATCTTTATCCACGAACCCATCCGGCTGGCTAACATAAACCTCTTCCCGCAGATTACCATTCAGAAACGCAGTCTTCACATCCATTTGGTATACGACCATGTTCATATGAGCAGCAAACGCGAGAAAAATCCTTATAGCCTCTAATCTCGCAACCGGAGCAAAAGACTCTTCAAAATCGATTCCCTCCTCTTGACGGTAACCACGGGCTACTAATCGAGCTTTGTTCTTCAAAATTCCTCCCAGTTCGTCTAGTTTCACTTTGTAGATCCACTTCAAAGTAATCACCATAACTTTGTCTGGTCGGGGTACGAGCTCCCATACTTCAAGTCGTTCGAACTCATTAAGTTCTTCTTGCATTGCTTCAATCCAACAGGCTTGAGTCAAAGCATCTTTATACGTCTTGGGTTCAACAGCAGTGAGGAAAGCATCGTAGTAACAGAAAAGAGCTTGCTCATGTAATTGCAGCCGAGTGGAAACTGGTCTAGCGAGTTCACCGATTATGTTTTCAAGTGGATGATCCTTAGTCCATTTGCTATTGTGTTCAGAAATTTGGTGATCAGGGTGCACAATTGTATGAATAGAATCCGATGATGAAGATTGATCAGAGGGGATTTCTGGAATTGGAACACCAAAGTACGGATCATTACCCATATGTGCAACTTCAATATCATGATTATCTTCTTCAACATCGTTCGGAATGACGGGAGGTTCGGTTTCGGGTGTTGTTTGAGAATTACTTGGGGATGGTGCATCTTGGTCAACTGTAGTTGATGAAGGTGAACCGGTTGAGTCAGCAAGAACTGGAGCAATTACTTCATTAATTGGAACAACAACTTCAGGAGCTGGATGATCAACACTAGGTGAAGGATTGAGAAATTCATCGAACAACGGTTGAAACAGCATATCCCAGTCAGTTCGCGAAGGTGGTACAAACGGTGTTGAAGGATGAGGGTTTGGCACGAGTCCTGAACTGATTGTTGCAGGAGTCATTTCATGAAGTGCGGGTCCTGAACTGCTGTGTTCAGAAGCCATTGCAGTCAGCTCATCAAAGTCAACGTGAATGGTTTCAACTATTCGTCTGGTACGTCTGTTGTAAATCCGGAATGCTTTCTTCGTGGGTGCATAGCCAATGAAAATACCTATATCGGCCTTCGGTTGTAACTTGCCCAAGTTCTCGCTATCATTCGTTGGGTAGCAGAGTGGCACCTAAACTATGAAGATACGATGGTCGGGAGGTTTGTTGTGCAGAAGCTCGTATGGTGTTTTACCATGTCGATGGCGTATCATGGAACGATTTTGGGTATAACAGGCTGTAGCAACCGCTTTGGCCCATAGAAATAAAGGAGCTTTTGCATAAATTAACATAGTGCGGGCTGCTTCAATTAGCGTATGATTTCGTCTTTCAACAACACCGTTTTGCTGTGGAGAGCGGGCAACAGATGTTTCATGAGAGATGCCAATCTTCTCATAATATTCACGCAATGTCTGATTAACAAACTCAGTTCCATTATCTGTTCTGATGCGTCGGACGGTTTCCTTAAGTCGTACTTGGATCATCTTCAAAAAATTGATAATAAAAGTTGGAGCTTCATCTTTTAATCGCAAGCATTTTACCCATGTAAATCGAGCGACTAAAAAACATAAAAATTAAAAATAATATTAATAAAATAAAAATATCATATTATTTGATACAGTTGACAATAACAAGGATGTACTTCTTTCCATTGACACTCGCGACAAGCATTGGTCCACACAGATCCATGTGCAACAGATAGAGTTTTTCTTGATTGGTGTCCTCAGATTTAGGTTTGTGGGGTTTCTTCGTGCTCTTGTCTAATGCACATGTAGAACACAAATGGTCCTTTTCAAACTTTGAGCTTAGGGATGACTCGAACAAGACCCATGACTGGCAAGATGATTAATAGCTCTGAAGTTCAAATGAGAGAGACGACAATGCCATAACCAGGACTTGGTTTAGAGGCCTTTGACAAGAGACAGATAGGAGAGGACGCCATCATATCCCCAAGAGAGAGTGTATAAATATTGTCCCCTTGAGATCTAGTTAATAAATAAACACCTTCTAGATTGTGAATGTAGCAGGTGTGTTGACGAAACGCAACTTCAAGGTTTGAATCACAAAATTGTCCCACAGAGAATAGATTATGCCCAAGTCCTTTAACGTAATAAACCCTTGAAATTATAACATTCCCAATCTGATAGTCTCCATAACCCATAATCTTTGCTACATGATCATTACCAAATTTGACTGTACCCAAGAACTTATTGACGAAATTGGTAAGCTGAGAGCGATCTCTAGTCATATGCTTGGAGCAGCCGGAGTCCAAATACCAAAGGACAATTTGGACGACCTGCATTCATCAAGAGAGGAAGATGGAACATTGGAAACTATGGATCCCCGGGATTGACTGGGTTTTGAATTATTAGCATTTACATATTTAATAACCTTATAATTGTTAACAGGAACACTAGTTTTAGACCTCCTAGGTTTCCTTGAGTAAACCAATGTGACGACAGGTTTAAGTGTTTTATTATCTAGAGAGCTGAGTTCCTAAAGGGGCACTTCAGTAGTTATGGTATCTAGTTAAAGGGCACACATTTCCTACTATTAGTGAAGGCCGTACCAGTAGGTCTCAGATCATTTCCATATTGGTAAACACCTTTCTGTATTTATTGGTTTCCAAACTTTTCTCTTTGAATTTTTCTTAATAGATCTAGATTTAGCACAAGCATTCACATTATTGATAAATTCAAGAACACACAAATCATGATTATCAGAAAGCATGCAACCATTACACTTAACACATTTAAGTTCATAATTCGCATTAAGATTGGAATGTGCAATGAGCAGTTCCTTTAGGTACAACACACAGTCTTTATTTTTCAAACTAGATTTACTTTCCTGGGATGGGCTTCTAGCTTTATTCTTCAGAGTACTACTTGAGTGTTTGCTGAATCTTATCTCTTTTTTGTTATTGCCTAAAAGGCTGTGATCCGCTTAGCACTAGATAGACTGTTTTATCTGTAGATACAACATGGTTTGTTAGAAGCTAGGTTTGAGGTTATGGGTTGTTTTTTGTGTTTCTTGAGGATGTGACAGGCTCAGTGAATCTAACTCTTTTGACTTTGTTCATCGGGGTCACAGCCACTAATTGTTCTCTAGAACTGTTGATACTAGGACAGGGTTACTGATTTTGAAGGCATCTCTGATTAGTTTAGCTTACTTACAGGGCATATTCTAAGAGTGGATCTAAGGGGATAATTAGCTTTAATATAATCGGACTTAGTATCCCTTAAGAACTGCGGCTTCTTCACTTGAGACTATGCTTAATATTGCAGACGTGAGTGTCCTTTTATTCAACAATTTAGGGGTTATTGGTTCCACATTAACTTGATGCACCTTTGGATCACTAGGGTGGTTTGAAACATTATTGTCAACTAGGGCTTTTCCTTTAAGTTTCCTTAATTCATCCTTAAGTGCTGTTATTGCCAAAGCCTTTTCCGGAAGACTAGCATTTAAATCAAAAATTTCCGCAGACTTTATATTGACTTGATTAATTAAATTATCACATTATTCTTTTGATCGAATACGTGCTGGTTTAATCGAGTCATAAAGTTGCTTATAGGTCTGTTTCAAATGCTCATTGTCAGCAATAAGCTTTGTCACCATATGATCCAATTCAATATAAATGGTTTCAATCTCTTCGAAGTCCTGTTTGATCTTATCCTTATCCATTTTTCATCTTTGGGAGATTTACATTCTCTCTTTTACTTCTTAATTTACAGTGTCTTTCTTTCTTGGACTGAGCTTTCAATTTCAGTTAATTCAAAACATTGATCAAACTTAGAACACTTTGTGATTTGAAACAGAATTTTCCTTTGAAAAATTTCTTGTTTAAGTTGAGTGTCAACTTCTAAAGAGATGCAATGTTTTTCAAGAATGGTAAAACTTTTGAACAGTTTATCATAAGTTTCCCTTTTAACAAAATCCGTTTTAAGCTCAGTCTCAAGTTTGAGACACTTTTTACATTCACGTACATTCATATAATCATTATCCACATAAGAATTAACAAGTAAGTTCACAATATCTTTGCTCATCACTTGTTCTAAGAGTCGTTCATTTTCGTTTTTAAATAGTGATGCAGCGGTTCGGCTTTGGCGGCCCCTCTTTGTGGGGGTGTTTTGTGTGTTTTGTTTTTTAGTTTTTTTTATTTTACTTTTTAACTCTATACGATGTTGTTCCACAGCCTGTTCCATTTGATAGAAGACATTTTGGACTTCAAAATGTTATCAACAAATGTTGAGTTGAATTGTGCTTAAATAAATCCTTCAGAGCCTGTACAAATGAAATTATTTCATCCCTAAAACATGCTTTTGTATGTTTGAAACTCCCACAAACCCTTAGTGATTGCTTGTGGGTGTGGTCCTTTCTTGACTACCACATCTAAATGGTTCGCAGATGGTGTTAAGTTTCTTCAAACTCGTGTTTAAACCAAGCTGACTTTAGGAAGTTCTTTTAGAACCTCAACATTGGGTGGGTCTAGATAGAAAGTGTGGGTTCTGAAGATTCATAGATTTTGAGACCAAAGGCTTGTTCCAGCAAATGATCAGTTTGTGGAACAAATCGTGTTGAAAACACAATCTTTTTATAAAGTTGGTTAAGAGCTTGCATAATTCTCGGTTTGGGTATAAACTTGCTTGTCCTTTTCTAACATCATATTATCCCCACCCCCATAATTTAAAAGCATGTTGGAACGACTCTCTCAGAAGTGTAAGGTCTCGTCTGAGTCAGAATCGACAATAGGATTAGTCTTGAAACAATAATATCACCAACATATAAGCTTTGGTTTTCGACTGCTGAGCATTCTGCAGATAGAAGGGATTTTGAAACCTAGAGCTTGTTTAGTGGTTTTAATCATAGAAAAACTGTGTTTCGTCAACATGTTGAACAGTTTATGCAGATGATTCTGCTTTTAAAAACAATATTAGCTAGTTGTTTGATCTGCTTTTCTTAAAGCTTTTCTCTATCCATTTGTCCTAGGAAACTTCTTTCTTAAAATCATTGTTTATATTGAGTAACCATTTGTACTAAAGATTCCTTTTTCTTTTTAAATGTTCTGAAAAGAGTTTGTTTAAGAAAGATCAATATCTCAGTGTGTGCACATGTGTGAAACGTTATCCTTACTCCTCTAAGTTCAACATTTTGTCCTTCTTTCAAAACATTAACTTGTTACTTATTCTTTGAAGCTCAGCAGTTAAGGTATATTGACCACGCTTATTTTCCAGATTTAGTCTTGGTACAATTGCTACTTGGGTTTTAAGCTGTTCATCACAGATAATATCAAAATCATCTGGTTGTGCCGAGGAGTTATACTTCTGAACTGTTGCTTGTTGTGATGCAATCACATTACTGAGGAATAAGGAATGATATACTATCCATTGGTTTTTTCAGTTCTGTAATGATTCACAACATTTGACTGTTGAGAAGACGGCATCATCTGCACAGCTTGATTTACCACATCATTATTCATATTATCATGATTGTGTACCTCAGCAAGAGCATCTGAACCATAATGAGATAAATTCGCCATGAGAGCAACTTTGGCAGAGTTGAGTTTGTCACAATCAGAGTCATATGCATCCAAATCATCAGCTTGATAAGCAGCATTGTGAGTAATGACAGTCTGTGTGCTTTGACCTTCAGGAATATCTGGATCCGCCAAAAAAGCTAGTTCCTCCTCATTTAGAATTTGACCATGTGCTTGAGCTTGTACCAGCAACACTTTCTCCTTAAACCATGAATCATCCCTTTTTCTCTTTGGTTTGGTGCACTGTCTGGACATGTGACCTTCCCCTTTGTAGTTGTAGCAAATAACCGTCCTCTGTTTTCTAGAATTGCTTCCACTTGCTCCTGGAGTGTAAGTCCTTGAAGTACCCGCAGCAAAAGAAGTTTGTCTCCCCTGAATTGGTTGTAGTGTCACTCTTCCATTATTGATGGTAGCTTGTTGCCTAGGGTTAGACGAGTTTCTCAGCTGATTATTGGTAGTGGGATAACGGGAGGTGACAACTACAGTCAAAAACGACATCATGTGATTGATGGCATCAATGGGATCATCACCTTTCTGGAACACTGGAACAATTAGACCAGAGTCTTGTTGGGAAAATTTAGATTGTTGGTTAATTTGGGGAGGATATTCTAATTGAGGAATGGATGATGATGGAGAATAAATGTTGTGGTGAATTGATGATTGAAAATCATTGGATGGGTAAGTTACTAAAAGAGGTGTTGATGATTGATGAGTTGAGTATTGTTGAGACTGATAAGGTGAACCATACTGTAGAGATGGATATGTTGAAGCTGGTGGTTGAAGTTGAGTGTTTTGGTAAGTGTGTTGATGAGTTTGATAAGGTGACTGTGTTATTTGGTGAGATGCAACTAAAGCAAGAGGATCGTAGGTTAGTTCATGCATAAACGAACTTATTTGAATGTCGTTCATGTTGTTCAAGTAAGCATGAAGCTGGTATCAACATTGGTAGTAGGCAAGTCTTTGACCAACTTAATATCAGTAACAGAAATTGCTCTATTCATCAAAGATGTGTGTTCGAAACTTGGGATTTAAGTTAATTTTCTCCAGTGGATCTTATAGATGTTCTATCATTGAGTAGCAGTGTACTTGAACTTCAAGTAGTACTCGTTGGTAACGACTCTCCTTTCTTGTAAGTGAATTATCACATTCATCGTACACTTACACTCTCGTTCTTGCTTTGTTGACGACGTTTCCTTGCAATGATCAGTTTAATTTTCTCCTATCTGTGATCTTGGTACATGATCTTGACTCACAAGAGCATAAATTTCTGTTGGAAGGCCTTGGAGAATGATATTAATTGCTTTTTGATGTCACAATCAGCTTGAATGGCTTCTGTCAGGGTGAGCTCAGTTATTCCTTAAGTCTTGTTACACCATCCACTGTGATTGATGGCCAGACGAGTGGACCTTTCTCAACGGAAGCAAGGATCATTCTACCATGTGGTCTATTCATCATATAAAGTTCCATTATGCTTTTCCATGAATCATACAAATGTTTTTCAAGCATCGGTGGTTTATTGTCACCACCCGAGGACTGTGATTTATCAACAAGAGTCGTCATTGATAACGTGGTATCAAAAAGATTACTAATTGATCGATCGGTGGTAGAAAGAAATTGTGTTTGAATGTGTGGTTGTTGAGTCTTGAAATAATTCTTAAAACTACACGGGATTTTACAATTCTCGACAAAACCGGGAAAACAAGTTAATGTTTCACGGGATTTTACAAGTCAAAGAAATAACCGTATAATTTAGAAATTTGAGTTGATAGGTTTTAATTGGAAAGTTACTAGTTCGGTTCTCAAACAAAGTGATTGGTTCGGTTCTCTAACAGACTGACTAGTTCGGTTCTCAAACAAAGTGATTGGTTCGGTTCTCTAACAGACTGACTAGTTCGGTTCTCAAGTGAGTTGATTAGTTCGGTTCTAAGTAAAATTAACTCGTTCGGTTCCAACTAAAATAACTAGTTCGGTTCCAACTGAAGAAAAACTAGTTCGGTTCAAACTAAAACAACTAGTTCGGTTCCAACGAATAACAACTCGTTCGGTTCCAATTAAAGAAACTAGTTCGGTTCCAACTGATGAAAACTAGTTCGGTTCCAACTGATGACAACTCGTTCGGTTCCAACTAAAACAACTCGTTCGGTTACAACTAAAACAACTCGTTCGGTTCCAACTAAAACAACTCGTTCGGTTCCAACTAAAACCAACTCGTTCGGTTCCAACTAAAACCAACTAGATCGGTTCCACTGGTTCGGTTAACTAGTTCGGTTAACTCGTTCGATCTTCTAGTTCGGTTCCAACAGACAGGACTAGTTCGGTTGTAACTGAGACGAAACCCAAATTTTCAAAACTCAAAGAACATTTTTGAGGGTTTTTTCAAAAAGTCTTTGTACAATAGTGTTACTAACCTTAGGAACTAAGAAAAATGACAACTTTAAGGTTTTTAAGCCGAAAAATTTTAAATCAAGATTTTGCTCTTTGTAAAGGTTTTGAACACAAATCAAAAGACAAACACAAAAACTAAACACACCACTCCATGGCTCTTGATACCAATTGAAGAATACTAGTAATCTTTGATATTATGCAAGAACTAGAGAGAGAAGTGGGTTGGAAAGTTTCTAGAGAGAGAAAGATGATAATATTATTATGTGTGTGAAAATAAGAAATGAAACAACCAACCACCCTCTCCAAGGCATGGAGAGGGTATATATACTACATACATGGCCGGCCATGGGCCTTACGGGCTTTCCAAATGGGCTTGGGCCAGCTAGCTTACTAGCTAATATATAACAAACTACAGCTAAGACTATTACAAACTTGGAACGTGCCCAACACTTTTCTTGTTTCTACATTTGGGACATCGGTGTCATCATCTGAATTACTATCTGAAAAAGGATATCACCTATTAAGGTAAAGTATGGTACACTTGATGTATCAATATTAATAGATGTATCATCATCATCTAATAAAATGATAACATTTGTGAACAGAGACAATATATATATATATATATATATATATATATATATGTGTGTGTGTGTGTGTGTGTGTGTGTGTGTGTGTGTGTGTGTATGTATATATAAGATAGGTGAAATATATTATATATCAACAAACAATTACTGCCCAACTGCGAACAAGAAGTTTTTGACATCCTAAAAACAAGCATTGTAGAAGAACAGATAATAAAGAACATGCAACAGCTGAATGAAATAACAAAGATACAAAGCAACTAATCAGCAACCTCAGCAACTCTAAATTTGGTTTGCTAAAATAACTAGGACAAAAAATAAAGAAAGAAACTTCTTTATGGTTGCATCATCAAGTGTTGCAGGTGTAACAAAAAAAACATGTCTAGCTCTATTTACATTTCCTATATTGGTCATAAGAGTCTATATAACCCACAATGCATTAACAACTACATTTCCTCAATCAACTGAAATAGCACTATGCATTTATTGATAAACCACTGTGCATTTACCGATACATTAAATAGCAAAAACAATCTATGACAACGACAATTTTTTAGGTTAATATTTTACTATTAACTACACTATTTTTACTTTACATATTTTACGTAGTCAATTTGACCTAAAATCGGGAAGTTATCCCGTGTACACTGAAAAAACAACTTTGGACGCACACCGACTTTAGACTAAGCATATTCTACCCATAACATGCGTGTTATGGACATTAAAAATGTTACATAAGTCATATACATTTACGTTTATGATTTTTAAGTGAAACACGTATGTTTTGCATTTTTGCTAATCATGTATACACGTAACCTCAAATATTAACCATCATGCATTTATTATCCCATGCATGCATATAATATCAAGTAAGTTATCACTTTTGTATTTTTTTCTCTAAAAAAATATACTTACACTAATATATAAAATACATTTTTCTTATTTATTTATTTTTACATTTTTACTTTTATATTTTTATCAAACATTTTTACACAAAATTTGAAACCCATATCAACCAACCCCCCCCCCCCCCCAAAACCCCCATATGGAGGCCCCATATAGAATATTCCTATGGAATATCCTATATTCCATACAAATCCCTTAAGTGGAGCACCCTTCCCTTATCATGTGCACCCTTAAGTGAAGCACCATTCCCTTATCATGTGCACCCTTAAGTGGTGTGTTAATACAAATATTCACGTAAAAATGATATTTAGATTTAATGATCTTCGAGTTTTGATAATAACAAATATAATGTCATACTACGTAAAAGTTTACTTATATAAGTTATTTAGTTGTAAGTTTACTTGATGATGACAAATCACTTAAGGTATAAATATGGCATTATAAAGCGTAGTTAATGATAAAAAAAAGTTTTTCTTGCATTAAAACTTAATCATTTGCATAAACCTTTTCTAATCAAATAATTTTAAATAAACACATGATTAATTGTTATATTATAACTAAAAACAAAATAGATTAACCATAATGGAAATAATCTTTTCATATCCTTTCCAAATCTTTACAATCTAAAATCTTTCCTTTATTTATGGCAAGAAATACTTTCCTTCTAAAAGAATCTAATTACTCTAATTTTAAAGGACAAAAGAATATTTTGTTAAGATTTAGGGTTAATCACTAAAATACAAAATAAGTGCCCGCTGCACCTCACGTATCCACCGTAACCAAAGACGGATCCGGGTTAAGGTGGTCCGAGAATCCGTGCGTGGTGACGTTGGGACAGATTTGAATTTCAAATGTTACCTATAAATAGCAACCTCATGTCTTCATTTTAGAAAACCCTTTCCAATATTTTTCTCTCTTCCATATTTATTCTTGTACATTCTTTGATCATTATACTTGTTCTATAGTCCATTACAAGTGATCCAATTATTCCACTCTTTAGTGAAGAACACAAAAAGAAGACATCAAGCTTCAAGTGTTGTTAGTTCAATCGAGTCATCACGTGTGTGATATTTATCTATCTTCATCTTTTTATGTTGTGTGATCATATGTGTATGATAGGTTAGTATTTTAGGCCTTAAAATACGTAGTGTGTTAGATTGGTTCTATCTTGAAGTAGAACTCGATATTTAGCTTAGTACCTGAAAAAGTGTAAGCGACGTGTACGGTTTTCTTCGCCTAAAGGGATCTTGTTGACATAGTGAAGAAAACTCTCGAGTTGGGTACTCGAGGAATAGAGTAGGGTGAAGAGGAGTTTCGTAGCCGAACCACTATAAATCATTGTGTCATCGATTTGATCTTTCCTTTCTCTACTTATTTATATTCTGCATTTACTTATTTATTTATTACATCGCTATCATATACACTTGTGTATATCTATTGACTTCACATAAGTAGACAATCTACGTTTTAATTTTAAAATGGTAAAAACTATTCAACCCTCCCCCCTTCTAGTTTCCACAATTGGTATCAGAAACCAAGGTCGCCCAAGATCTTTAACGTATACTGTACAATAATAAAGCTTGAAATCGATCTATGGAATTTCATTAAATATCTAGAGGGAAACTTTCTATGCAAAGGACCACCCATTTTTCGAAAGCGATTGTTTTATATATTGGAAAAATAGATTTGAAAATTATGTGAAAGCAAAAGATTTAGATCTTTGGCATATTATCTTGAATGGTGATTTCCCACCGGTTGCTAGAAACAAAGAAACCCAAATTTTAGAGGTTGATGCTTTTGAAGAACAATCTGACGATCTTAAAAAGAAACTTGCTAAAAATAATGAAGCTAAAATGGTTCTTTATAATGTTTTACCTAAAAAGGAATACGAAAGAATTTTTATGTGTAAAACGGCTAAAGATATTTGGCAATCGTTGTTAATCACACATCAAGGTAATAGCCAAGTAAAGGATAATAAAATTGATCTTCTAGTTTAACAATATGAACAATTTACTATCCTTGAAGAAGAATCTATTGATAGCGGTTTTGCTAGATTTAACACTATTATTACTAGTCTTAAAGCTCTTGATGAAGGTTTCTCTAGCAAGAACTATGTTAGGAAGTTTCTTAGGGCTCTACATCCTAAATGGAGAGCAAAGTTCACGGCGATTGAAGAATCAAAAGATTTGTCATCACTAGCTCTAGACGAGCTTATCGGCAATCTAAAAGTACATGAAGTAGTCATGGAAAAAGATTCCGAAATTTATAGAGGCAAAAAGGAAAGAATTAAGTCCATCGCCTTGAAAGCTAAGAAAGAGTCTAGTGATGATGAAACTTCGACATCCAAAAGCGATGACGAAGAATATGCTATGGCCGTAAGGAACTTTAAAAAGTTCTTTAGAAGAAAGGGTAAATTTGTTAGGCAACCAAGAGAAGAAAAGAAGTCTTCCGACAAAGGGATGAGAAGAAAGGAAAGAGTGACCGAAATGTTTTAGATGCGGTGATCCAAATTATCTCATTGGTGATTGTCCAAAACCATCTCGCAACAAAGATCAAAAGGCCTTCATTGGAGGTTCTTGGAGTGATAGCGAAAAAGACGCCGAAGACAAAACTAACGATGAAACTTGTCTCATGGCTCAATCGTCAAATGAGGTAACTCTTAACTCTTCTTATTATAGTGATAACGCATCTTCTCTTGATAATGATAGTATGCAAATAGATTACGATAGCTTATGTGAAATTAGCTTAAAAATCATTAACAAGAATAAAATTTTGAAAACTAAAAGAGATCTTTTAGAAAAAGAAATTTTAGAATTGAACGAGAAAATTAAGAAACTTGAGAGAAGTAAAGAAATTGAGATTGTGTGTAAGTCATGTGAAGAACTTAAATGAACTTAAATTGGAAAATTAGACTTAAGGAAACTCAAGTTAAATTTGTAAAATTTGATAAAAGCCTAATTCACTAAGAGAAATGTTAAATAATCAAAAGTCCATAAGTTTGTAAAATAGATCCTATGGATTTTGATAGTAGGAAAAGCCGTACAACAAGCGGAACCAAACCCATAAGTTTTGTTGGGTCATCCGCTGAAAATGCCACCGACGAATCCAACATAAAGGTGCACGGATCCACCATACCTGGATCCGTGAGTCACACAGTTGCTGAAAATGTGACAGAACACATTTTTAGTCCACCCATGTCTTCGAGATCGGATTTTGTCATTACTAGGAAGAAACTAATACATAATAGAATTGATGAGTCAAAGAAACCATCTTAAAAACCATCACTTAAAAGCGGTTTAGGTTATGTAAAACCGAGTCTAGGTCGAAAACACCTCCGCCTGGAAGAAAGATCTCCTCTCAACCAAGATACAACACACCTCAACCTAGAATAAACTCTAGAGAACCAACTCACCAAAACTTCTATCCTATGAATTGGAACAACCATCAAAGTCAAGGCTTTGTACATATGGGAAATTGTATCACATTTAAATATCCTAATCAATTGCAACAAATGCAAGGGATGTACAACACTAACATTTTTGGACCCATGAGATATTGGGGACCAAACGCTTGAATTTGTTTTTTGTTGAAATAGGTATGCTTGAGAACATGCTTAGAACTGGATGAATGGATCAAAGATAGTGGTTGCTCCAAACATATGACCGGTAACAAGAGTTTATTCTCTACCTATAAATCATACAACGGAGGTAATGTTGTCTTTGGAAGTAACTTAAAAGGAAAGATCATAGGCAAAGGTACGATCTCAAATGACTCTCTTACTATATCTGAGTAGAACTCGTAGATAACTTAGCATTTAACTTACTTAGTGTCGGTCAAATTTGTGACAATAAGTGTAGAGTCTTATTCACAGAAGAAGGTAGTGAAATAATTAAAGATGGTAAAATCATCTGAAAAGGAATTAGGAAAAATGGTTTATACGTACTGAAATTAGGAAATAAGTCTCAAGACAAACTATGTCTCGCCACGGTAGTAGATAACTCTACCTTATGGCATAGAAGACTTGGTCACGCTAATATGCGTTTAACTCAATCTTTGTCATCTAAATAATTAGTTAGAAACTTACCTAAGCTAAAATATGATAAATATTTTTGTGATGCTTGCAAAA
>BQNB010008545.1:10463-89588 GCA_026074375.1 Tanacetum coccineum | reverse complement strand
TTTTAATCACGATGATGATTTCTGTCCTTCAAAGGATAAGCATGATCGTTCTGGTTGGCTAGCTCGAGAAAGTGGTTCTAGTAAGGGCGTGAACAAGGCTGCTTCATCTAAGCAAAAAGAGGGTTTTATGTTTTCTAAACCTTAGAAAAATCTCATTTATCAGACTGTGTCTAAACCGACCAACAATAAGGTGGATACATCTACAAAGAATGCAAATTCACTTTCTACAAAGGAGGTTGCTAATGGGGTTATTGAACAGCCGAATGTACCCCTTAAGGTATGTACGAATGATTCTGTTGGGTCTACTAATGAGCATGGTTATTTTAAGGATGACGTTGATATCGGTCAGCTGAGGAGTGCTTTTGGGAAGCTTATGGAGGAAAATAAGGTACTAGATGTTATTACTACTATATGATTCTGAAGGGGCTTTGAGACCTGAGTTCTTGCCTAAAAACTAAGGATTTCTTATTTTTTTGGGTAAAGGGGTTTCCCCCGTTTTTAAATGTATTACTCCAATAAAATAGCGTTTTTTAAGATTCATATGGAGGTAGTTGAAGTCCTAACATCTCTGCCATTACTTTGAGCACAAAACCATGAACGCAATCACACGTGTTTTGCAACAACATGTACCTATCAAACGAGTGACATGCCACGCTTTATGACTTCCACTCAATTAGGTGTATTAGTATCTATGGCAAACCAAAAATTATTTTATAATGATGCCAGCGTTTCCAACAAAACAAAAATAAAGCACGCAAGCCCAGCTCACGTACAACTTCCAATAACATCTTCAGATTTGTCGTCTTCCCACCAAATATCTCCACAAATCTAGACGTACACCGAATCTAATTGTTACAAGGATCAGTGGGTACACATACCATACTGACCCTACATCCAATGACACCATTCGGCCACAAAATAACCATATAGCTTGTACACCATAAGTGTCACAAAGCCACACAGCCACTACAACCCCATGTGTCTTTGCCTAATGGTACCATAAAAATACAAGCCCCACAATGTCTTTGCCTCATCGGTCCATATACAATACCCCACCATTGTTATAAATTCCATATCAACATTACTTAATAGGTTAAAGTAACTCCATACACACTCACTTGAAAACATGCAAACATTTCCAAGCTCTGGACAAAAAAACGTGTTTTATTGAAACAGTAAACTTCCCAAGTAGTAAAAGCTCGTTTCCGTCTTTAAGATCATATTGTACAATAGACGTACTATAGGAGCTCAACCACACCTGAACCATCGACCCTAAATCCCACTTTTTAAAGTTGTAAAACAACACAGCCGAAGATAGAGCATCCTGGCTTACCGAGCAAAAACATGTAGATAGGAGAATAAGCATGTAACATCTTCCTACCTAGTCTCGACACAACCTCATCCATTTAGCAACAATCACAACACGTGACATGTGCTTCCCAAACTCCCCATCGCAAATAAGGATAATAATCATGAATCTATAGCATCATGAATTACCGTCTTATGGGGGGGGGGCCCCCTTTTCCATTATGAGACCGCGATGATATCAAACAAAATCACGGCAAACAAACCATCATAACTCCCCTATAATCCTTGACGATCATCAAATTAGAACTCCCAATGATACAATTATTCGTATGCTTCAGTCCTATAGAGCCACCCACACCCAGTTCATTAGTATCATGACTTAGTAAGGTTACCCGTCCAATTGATGTATTAATATTTCTCAGACAACCATATATGTAACAATGACAAAACCCCAACATGCAGCCACCATTAAAACATGCAACATAACCGAAAGATTTTTAACGGGTACAGACTAGATAAATCCTTAAATAAAAAATAGGGGTTTCCTTGATTTCGTCGCTGCAAGGACGATACCCAAGAATGAAACAATAACAAACATATCGCCAAGCAAACAACAAGATCGATATAGTTAGGTTATAAGATATATCGTAATAAATGTGTTCGAAAAGCACCACAAACCCTAGTAATCCTATTGGCATAACCCAACGCTCCCAGCGGGGAGGAAAATCGACCACCAAACACAAATCAAGATTCCCCACCCATAGAATAAAATCATTTGTATTAAGGGGGGTAATTGTCACACATCATCCACAACAAACCCTATAATGATATACCAAAGAATCAAAACCCTAAACATTAGGGTTAAGGTATCGGCTTTAAATGTCTGAAAAAAAGGGACAGATTATAGATGATTTCTGATATATGTAGCATTTATATCCATCGCATGCCGCCTATAAGAAAATACACCTACTAAACATTGATTGCATTCCCATGAACAATGTATCCTAGACGATGATTTAAACGGGGTAATCAATGGAATCCACAACGTGAATCCAAATATACACCCATAAATAATCAGCATTGAGACATAAATTAATAGGTAGAGATACGCTTTAGAGGCTGTTTTTATGCCAGAAAGAAAAATAGGTGCGGTATAGGCGGCGCCGGATATAAGTCAATGGATTATCACCATTGATATCCTTAAGGAGATCTTGAACTTGCAATAAACAAAGTAACCTGTGGGGAAGTAAAAGGAAACAACACGAAAGAAAGTTTTGTTTAAGAACAATTTTCTAGGGTCTTGTGAGGCTTTACGAGGGGTAACAGAATTCTATGTCGACTCGGATAAGTCTGAAAGCTTGAGGAAGTTAAATATAGAAAAAGGGCTTCCTGTCACCCCGCGTATTTTACTGCGTTTTTTGTTGTATAGTTAAGTAGTTAATGTTTAATGTTCTGGTAATGGGCCGGGTATTAAACCATCAGGTTCAAGCCACTTCACCTAAGGCCTTAGGGCCGGCTTCCATTGTATCATATATATGCCTCTTCCAATTTTCTCGTTATCTTTTTCGAAAGTAACAGTTCTGTTAGCCTCAAATATTAAGTCAAACAATGAAGTTTGTTCATTAAGAATATTAGGTCTCGTTCATTCAATTATGTAACATTGTAATAGGCTAGAGTGGGTAAACGGGCTCGTTTATGTAATCTAATCGGTCACGTGTTTTGGGCTAAAGCCCAAGTAATCCCGAGCCCGGCCCATAGAAAGCCCATAGGCATGTAAGCCTCATGTGGTGTAAGTATAAATACCCCTCTCTAAGTGTGGAGAGGGTGTTGGTTCTCATTTATTTCACACACTTGTATGAATTAACCATTCCATTTTTCTCTTACTAGAATTCTCTCCCTTCTCTCTCTACAATTCTTCCATCCTTCCTTGTATTATGATTTCCAATACCCAACATTTGGCATCAGAGCACATAGGATGATTAGCTAGATTATGTGTGCGTTTTCTTGGTTAGTTTAGATCAAAAGTTTGGTTTTTGAAGGTTTATAGTCTTGTTCTTGGTTCTCTTTGATCTTGATGTTTTTATGTTAAAGTTTATGTTTTTATAGTTGCTATAGCCTTCTAGTACCAAGTTGTGCAAAAGAAACCAAGCAAAAACGTTCAAAAGGGTGATTTTTAGGTGTTTTTAGGTGAAAACCTAAATTTTTCATTCCAGTGAGTTAGGTTACTGTTCGAAGATCTTCTTAGCGAGTTAGGTTACTTGGTGAGTTGTTAGCATAGTACACTGTGTGTTATAAAGTATTGTGGCAGCGAGTTGTCGTCTTGTGCAGGTTGCGAGTTAGGCAGCAAGTTAACCTTTCTTTGCAGGTAGCGAGTTGGATCTAGCGAGTTACAGGTAGCGAGTTGCATCTAGCGAGTTACAGGTTAATTGAAGACTGTTGTCTAGCGACTTATGAACAGAACTCTATCCATTTCATTTCTTGATAGCGAGTTGACAACTCTCTTCCAACGAGTTAAATCTAGCGAGTTACAGGTTAATTGAAGACTGTTGTCTAGCGACTTGTGAACAGAACTCTGTCCATTTCATTTCTTGATAGCGAGTTGACAACTCTCTTCCAGCGAGTTGAATCTAGCGAGTTACAGGTTAATTGAAGACTGTTGTCTAGCGACTTGTGAACAGAACTTTGTCCATTTCATTTCTTGATAGCGAGTTGACAACTCTCTTCCAGCGAGTTGAATCTAGCGAGTTACAGGTTAATTGTAGACAATTTTCTATCGACTTATGAATAGGAACTCTATCCATTTTGATTCTTGATAGCGAGTTGTCAAGTCTCTTCTAGCGAGTTACAAGGCAGCAAGTTGTGGATTTTTGGACATTTAGACAAAATTCTTCAAATTGACTAATTTCAACCTGTAATCCTAACAACCTTTTACAACAATTCACCATTTCATACAATCAATCACCACTTTTAACATACAATCACTAATCATTGTTCGATCAACTTAATCATTTTACAATCTTTTATGATGGCTAATCTTTTGGAAGACATCTGTTATCCTACTAGTTTAATCCATTACACAACAATATTTTTTTACCAAAATGCTAGAAATAATAAGAAATCTTAGAGAGAGAAAGTAAAGAGAGAAAAACTAGATTAGAGAGAATTGCAAAGTTACAAGTGAAGTGAAAATGTAACCAACACCCTTCACCAAGTGTGGTGAAATGATATTTATACCCTAGCCTTCTAGTTGGCTCATGGGCTTTCTTAACGGGCCGGGCTTGGCTAAACTTGGGCTTTCACCCTTAACATGGACAACATTAGATTACAAACCAAGCCCAATGATACCCGACTAGCCTATTACATAACAAGACCTATTTGACTTAATGAGACCGATAACATTCTTGTTTGACTTAATATAATTAAGGCTAACAATCTCCCCCAATGTTGAGGTCTCTTTCTTTAAACTTCTCTGTATCACCGATGACATTGAAGATATGACGTTTAACGTTTATGCTTTGCCTTGTTATGGTCTTGTCTTGTTTGTAATGGCTTTGTTCATCCATGCTTTGTGATCTTGATTTTGAGCCTTTATCTTTTGACTTTAAATTCTTGAGATCGTTATCTTGCATCATCTCCTTGACTTGAATCATCTTGATTTGACTTCCTTGATCAACTTGTGCTCTTGACCAACATGCTCATACTTGTTACATTCTTGTTTGACATATGTGATTATAAGTCTAACAATCTCCCCAATTGATGATTCTTTATTTGACTTTGAGGAAGATTAGAATCAACTATCTTGACGTTGAATGATTAACTTTGAAAGCTTGAGTATGAGCATGTGGTTTATGAATCACTTGTTGGAATTAAGGCTGCAACAGTGTCTTATCTTTGAAAAAAAACAGTTAGCACATAAAAGATGAAAATTGGGCTTTGTATTCATCTTGAGTTCGGTTCGTTTAACTTTGGGTTTCCTGTTTTATAGTATAAATACTATACCTGTGATCAGGTAGATTCAAAGAATCTCCTTGACAGGGTTTCCAGCTCAAAGCGTAGGATCTTCTAACACAAATGTATTAGATTCACCATGCTTGCTAGTTCTCATTACCGGAACGTCTCAAAGCAGACAACACGGTAAGAGTGAATCAGATAGTTACTATCTTTCTGATTTAGTCGTCAATTCATTTACTGGACCAAAATTGATATCCAGTTATCACAAGCTTGATTCATATTGGAACTCTTGCAAGTCACCCTTACCATGAGCTTGTTTGATGTTGGCTCAAGCAGGATTCCATCTTCATCTGTGAATATTAAGTAACACTCAGATGTTCTGGAAGATCTTAAGGATAAATGCGTAGGATCTTGTTATAGATTGCGAACTGTATGGGGTTTAACAAGTGTATGTGGACATTGTGTCCTAATGAGATTTATAATTTGATCTCTTCTGGCTCTAGACTCGATTTGTGCACTTTTGGTTTTAGTAATCGGAGGCTGGAGCAGACTGCCACCTATTCAATATCAATAATCTCGGAGTGAGATGTCAATAGATAACGTGTGTATCTCCGTGACAAATGAGACAAGTTTCTTTTGAGAGAAACCCGAATGGCTGGGAAGGGTTGTATCAGTGCATCACGGGGGGTGCGTCCATGTTGACTTTCTTTCAATATCAACAATCATCCATTGTGATTTTGATAGATTTGTAATTGCCGGTTTCTCCTAAGTTGTTTGGGGGCTGCTTTGTTTTCACCTTTATCCATACAATTTCTTTTAATACTTCACCCCTTCAACGCTTACCAAGACGTCATTACTAACACCTTGTTGTGATTGTTCTAGTGTTAGCTCAATCTTAGTCGACATTTTTCCCTCTTACTCATTCATCTCCAATCATACCTAAGGACTGCTATTTCTAACTATGGAGTGTCCTTGGGTAGATCCTTCCGGTTCTGGTTGGATCGTAGGACTTATTCCTAACCTAACCACCTTATGACTTCAGAATCATCGTGAAATTAATAGGTTGTTAGGTATGAGATCGAACAATAAAACCATTTTCTGACATTGTTATTTTCAAATACTCCCCCTACACATGTGCTCCGAGATTCGAAATTGTTTAGCACATGAAGGAAAGAGTTGCACTTAAAGTCTTAAAAATCACATTTGTTTATAACATATTTTAATCACATTTTCTCCCTTTATTTTAAATAATAAAACACTTAGTATTTGAAATACCAATTGATTAAAATTTGACATGAAAAATTCCATAGGGAGAAAAATTATACCACGATATTGCATGAATTCAGATTCTGATAGCTCCCCTTCAACAGTATATGTGGGATACCAATATTTATTAAAACTTGACATTGGAATGAAAAATTGATATGACACCACAAAATGTTGAAGACGGAGTGAGATGCCTTAGTGAACAATGTATATTATTAATTGACATTAAGTTTCCACATTTTAATTTCACAAAATGTGTTTGGATACATAAAATTGACATTTATGAGATGTACCCAACACATTAAAAGGCTTTGTTTTAAAAAGCTCCCCCTCAGAAAATTATTCGAGGAAGGGAGTGTTGAACACACAATTTTAACAAATACCACTTTTTATAGAAAAATACCACAAATTATATTGTAGACAATTTTGACATTGAAAGTTCTTTTTGAAAAATTGTGTTCAACGATTTTAAAAACATGATAGAAGACTTCTCTTCTATTTTAGAGTAAGCGCACTGAGGCGTACACTTCCCTGTGACATTCGAGACCGAGTTATGCACTGAAATGTACATAAGTCATTGAGAAAAATTTAGAAATGACATGTTTTGGCAAAGCGTTGGAATACTTGTGGAACTTCACCTTTTACACGCTGTCGATGTTAATCAACATTTCTAGGTACGTAAATGTTATCGATTCCAAGAGACATGTCGAGAAGATTCTTTTTGGTATTTTTGAAATTTTTCTGATTTTATATTTTGTTTTTCTAGGTTTTATATTTTTCTATTTTCTTTTTCAAAATTTTTATAAATCAAAAATAAAGAGAGAATAAAAATATGTACAAATTGATGTTTGATGGATCAAGCAGATTCAATTGCCAGAACCTCCAGTTCATCTGGAGTCAAACATCTCATACCGAGTCGTCTGACAAGATACTTAAACCTATCTTCCGATAAAGCTTTAGTAAACAAGTCAGCTAACTGGTATTTTCAGTTCTGACAAAGAATAATTCAACAATACCTTTTTCAACCTGTTTCCTTTATGAAGTGATATTGAGTCGATGTGCTTGGTACGGAGAAATGTGGACGGATTGCACGAGATGGATATGGCTGCCTTTAAGTCACAATACATAAGTATTTTATCAAAGTGAAATCCATACTCTGTGAGATGCGATCTCATCCATAGAACTTGTTTTCGCAACACCAGATATAAAGACACATACTCGGCTTTTGCTGAAGACATTGAGGTGCAGTCCTGCTTTTTGGATGACCAGCTGACTAACTTATCACCACCTAGAAATTGTATGCCACCAGATGTGCTCTTACGTGAATCGAGACAGCCCGCGTGATCCGAATCTGAAAAAGCAGTTAGTTCGAAACCGGTGTCCTTCGGATACCAGAGACCCATGTTAATGGAGTCTTTAAGGTACCGAAAGATCCGTTTAACCGCAGTGAGATGTTTCTCAGTCGGTTTCGCTTGATAGCGAGCACAATAACATGTTGCATGTACAATATCTGGTCTACTTGCTGTTAGGTACATGAGTGCTCCGACCATACTATGATATTTTGTTTGGTCGACCGGAGTACCACTCAAGTCAGCATCAAGGTGTTTTGTAGCCATTGGTGTACCAATGCTATCACATGAGGTCATACCATGCTTTTTAAGTATCTCTTGAGCATACTTAGCTTGGTTTATAAAGATACCACGAGGGGATTGGTGGATCTGAATTCCTAAAAAGAATTTCAGCTCCCCTATCATAGACATATCAAACTTGTTGTGCATTAGTTTTCCAAATCATTTTGAAAGTTTTGGGTTCGTAGAACCAAAAATTATGTCATCAACGTAAATTTGCACAAGCAATATGTCTTCCCTATGTTTAGTTATGAACAGAGTTGGATCAATAGAACCTTTTGAGAATCCTTCAGATACCAGGAAGTTGGAGAGTTCATCATACCACGCTCTTGGTGCTTGTTTGAGACCATATAATGCTTTCTTGAGACGGTAAACTTTGTCAGGATGATATGGGTCAACAAATCCATCTGGTTGGTTTACGTACACTTCTTCCTTCAGAGGTCCGTAAAGAAATGATGTTTTAACGTCCATTTGGTACACTGTAAATGATTTGTGTGCAGCATACGCAATGAACAACCGTACAGCTTCCAACCGAGCAACTGGTGCAAATGACTCTTCGAAATCAATTCCTTCCTTTTGAGCATATCCCTTAGCCACAAGACAAGATTTGTTGCGAATGACAGTATTTTCCTCATCACGTTTGTTTTTCCAGAGCCACTTTGTTATTGACAATTTTACCAGAGTGTCTTCGACTAATTCCCATACATCTAATCGATCAAACTGATGAAGTTCTTCCTGCATTGATTCAATCCATGCAGAATCAGCCATGGCTTCTTTGATGTTCTTTGGTTCGGTTCGACTCACGGTGAGTGCGAACATACACATCTCGCCATCTGTTTCTAGCTGACGTCTTGTTCTAATTGATTGAGAAGGATTTCCAATGACTTGTTCTAATGGATGATCTTTTGTCCAACGTTTGTCCGGGTTGGGATGGTGTTGATAGAAGTATGCCTGTTTGACGGATCAACTGACGGACGATGTCTCCCTTATCTTGTACCGGTGTACTGAAGATGTTTATAAATTCATCGTCGTCAAATTGTGCATTTTCCGTATTGGTTTCTGCTTGAATAATGTTCTCAGGTGCAGTGACAGTTGGTACTTGAGTTGGAGTTTGATGTGTTGAATGAATGTTCAATGGAGGTAGATCTGCAACATCGGTTGTTGTAGAATTATGAGTTGTGTTATGTTGTTGACGTTTATCGGGATTATCAGCAGCATGTTACAGCGATGACTTGACACACACAGGGAGAATTTCATTGGAGTAATTCACTGAACATCGGACTATAAAGCAATTCCAGCTCATTTGACATTGTTACTGTCTCAGCAACTTGAGGAACATTTTCTGGACTTTGTGTACCGGGACTTAAACTGTCTTGTTCAAGTACCATTGTTGAACATTGTGGATCGTGGTCAGAACTGACGTGATCTGACGCCATTTGAGGCAATTCGTCAAAGTTAACATGAATTGTTTCAACTATCATTCTTGTTCTCTTGTTAAATACCCTGTAAGCCTTTGACTGAGTAGAATACCCAACAAAAATACAAGGCATCACCTTTTTCCATATTTTATCAAACATTTTCACCATCTTGACAATGTAGCAAAGACGAACCAAAGATGTGGAAAGACTTGACTGACGGTGTTCGGGAATTGATGATTATGGTAAGGTGTTTCTATGTCGAAGGAATTACAAGTGGACAGTTTTGAGTAAAACATTGCATTGCAATTGTTCAGCCAGAAGAACAAAGGAACTTTAGTGGCGCTTAAGGCCCCAATTTGTTTCGTAGCAGCCTCAACAAGAGTACGGTTCCGTCTTTCGACAACGCCGTTTTGTTCAGGTGTTCGAGCAGTTGACGTTTCGTGTCTTATTCCCTCTTTTGCAAAGTATGCATGAAGAAGTTTTATTAAGACATTCCGAGCTTTGTCTCGTTTGGAATCTGTTGTAACTTGAGCATGAAGTCCTCTTTAGACAAGTGTGAGGAAATCAATGAGAACTCTAGGTGTTTCATCTTTGGACCTCGAGAAGTGAGTCCAGGTATATCGGGAGTAGTCTATCACAATTACCCGAGAACATATTTCTTTCCATTAATGCTTTCTACCCGCATTGGACCACATAAGTCCATGTGTAGAAGTTGTAACCGTCTTTTTGAGCTCGGGGTAGTCTTAGTGTGAAAAGACTTTCTTTTTGCTTTCCCTAGCTCACAAGAAGAACACATATGATCTTTGACGAATTTCAGCTTTGGAAGGCCATTCACAATATTATTCTTTGAAAGCAAGTTGATGGTGTCGAAGTTTAAATGAGATAGACGACGATGCCATAACCATGCTTGAGACGATGTTGCTTTAGCCATTAAGCAAATTGGATTGGGAGTTGTTGAGTCTTGCAGAGAAATGGAATACAAATCTGTGCCACGAGAACCTGTGAGAAGATCATTTCCCTTTAAATCACAGATATAACATGTAGACTTCCGAAAAGCAACTTCCAAATCTGCATCACAGAATTGACCAACGGAGAATAAATCGTGATTAAGCCATTCGACGTAATAAACCCTTTTGATAGTAATCGTTCCTTGAACCAGATCTCCATAACCAAGAATTGGTGCAATTTGATCATTTCCAAACTTCACCGTTCCCAGAAATTTCTTCACAAAATTAGTTAGAAGTTTGAGATTTCCGGTCATGTGCTTTGAGCACCCAGAGTCGACGATGAATAGAATGATCTCTACGAGCTGCAAAAGAATTAGAAGACAATGGAGTATTGGACACAGTGGAACACCTAGGAGTCTTATGTTCCAAAATATTAGCAGTTCTAGATGCATTTCCTAGAGGCATACTAATGTTTGGGTTAACATTGCCTTTTTGAGACTTAGGTTTCCAATTATATCCGGATGGAGTATACTTAGGATACCACCAACTGCATAGTAATTCACTGAACATCGGACTATATAGCAATTCTAACTCATTTGACGTTGTTACTGTCTCAGCAACTTGAGGAGCATTTTCTTTACTTTGTGGACCGGGACTTAAACTGTTTTGTTCAAGTACCGTTGTTGAACATTGTGGACCAGGGTCAGAACTGACGTGATCTGACGCCATTGATATAATGTAGAACACACAAATCATGATTGTCATTCAGCACACACTTTCCACAAGTAACACAGACAAAGTTAACATTCGAGGTCTTAGCATTCAAACTGTCATTACACGCAGTTACAGACGTTTTATTATTTGAAAACGTAAACTTCCTACGGTGGTCTTCTACTTCTTGCTTCTTCCTTTGACTATTGTTAGACATGACTCTATCTTCCAGATGATTGCTCTTAAGCTGTGGTCTGCTAACACTAGTATTGGGAATTACTCCTGTAGAGAAAGACACGCGTTTGTTAGGTTTCCTAATGTCTTGATGCAACTGAGGTGTTCTAGTTTGATTAGGCTTTGTGTGCACTTTATACATTCCTGGTGCAATCACATTTGTGTTCTTGACAATTGGCAACATATTCTGAGGCAAAATCTGTGCAGTGACTGGTTTTGAAAAATCATTAGACACATTTTGTGTGGTAACTGGCTTTGACTTTGAGAAATCTTTCTTTGCAAGAGAATCTGAAAAAATAGCTGGTTTACCTAAAATGGATTGTCTTTGACTTTTAAAAGCATTCGGTTGTCGAATAACCGATGATTTTTCAAACTTAGTTTCCACAGATTTTCCTTTCATCTTTTCTATGAGTTTCTTCAACTCACTTATTGCAATTCCTTTGTCTTGTAATTGAGCTTTCAAGTCTTGAATTTCAAAATACTGTTCACGTTCTTTCAGAAATACGTTTGACTGATTTTCTTTGAAAGATTTGTCATTTTTTATCTTTTCTTTACACTGTTGTAAATCAAGTTCAAGATTAATCGCATGTTTCTGAAGTGCTTCAAAACTCTTTGACATTGTTCTACTTTTTGAAAGCTCTTTTTCAAGATGTTCACATTTTTCCCAGGTTTCTACGTAATCACATTGCAAATTAGTAAATTCATCCAGATCAGTGTACACACCAAGTATTGCATTCATGTGATCAGCATAGTAATATTCCCTTGAAAGTCGGTCGATTTCATTCAAAAACTGTGTTTTTTGAGTTTCCATTTGAGACTTAAGATTATCTACCTCATCTTCAAGAGAATTAACATATTTCAAATCAGCAACCATTTCCTCTTTCAAACACAAGTGAAATTGTTCTAAGTCCGCATTGAGTTTGCTAATTTGGGGGCCAAAATTTCCTTCTATTGTGTTTTGAATGAAAGGATCGATGTTACCAAAATATGTTCTTTTGGCAATTGTTTGTTTGCAACGTTCCACTCCGTCAAAAATCGTGTCAACACTCTTTTTAATCTTGAAAAGTTCTTTAGAGCTTTTACACTTTTGATCCCAAGGAATGGATTCATCCATTCGTTTTTCTAACAAAGTTGATTGTTTACGAAAAGACTCTTTGGAAAATTCCTTATTAGAAGATGTATGACACATCTTTGACGTTTTTGGAAAATAGTGTTGTTCAGCCGACTTTTCCCGTTGTGGAACGAACCAATCATAAAGATTATTCAACTGATCATAATCAAACGGTCTGATTAAATCGCTTAATTTTGATCGACGTTCTTTTTCAAGACGAATCGTTTCGTCAGAATCAGGGGCTAACATCAACGCAAGATTATCATTGTAGCAACCTATATCATACAGACGAGGATTCGCTCTTTGAGCTTTCTTGAGGAACTCAGGTTTTGCAAAACTCGTTTTACAATTACGATTAAGCATATTCATTGTTTGAACAGATTGGCCGGTTTTATATACAATATCATTCAAAACCTTGACTTTGTTTTCTAAAGCAATGACTTTATCAAGTTCCTTGTCTTCACGAGTTTTGTAAAGCTTAATCTGAGCCTCTTTTGCTTGTGACATTATGGAGATGGTTTCTTGATGTGCACAAAGCTCCTTTTTCATATCCGAAATCGTTTGATTTAAATCATTTATTTGTTGAGTATATGCATTAGATGATTTTGCAAAGGTATGCCTTGATTCATAATCTAACTATCTATGATTCCCTAGTCAAACAGTTCTGGCAGACTGCCACTTTCAGAACACTTGCTAATGGGATTCAAGAGTTAGTAGCATCTATTGACAATAAAGAGTATACTATTACTGAGGCATCTATCAGAAGTAAAATTCAATTAGCAGATGCAACAGGTATTAGTAATTTACATGGGTTGGCCACATTAGGGTATGTCTCGGAGGGAAAACTTACTTTTTGGAAAAAGAATTTTACACCCCAATGGAAGTTTTTAATCCATACCATTCTACAATGCCTGAGCCCTAAGTCCGGTGGATGGGATCAATTTGGAAGCACTATTGCTACTGCATTGATCTGTCTCTCTAGTAACAGGGTTTATATTCTCACATTTCTTGCTCATCTCGGTCACACTGGAGCGATAAGAAAGATCACTGATGTAAATGTCAACAAGCTACATCAACCTTGAAGATCATTTGCTGTAGTTATCAACAAGTGTCTCAACGGTAAAACTTCATATGACAGTCTTCGTTTGTCACAAGCTCAAATCATCTGGGCTATGTACAATAACAAGAAGGTTGATTATGCCTTTCTTCTATGGGAAGACCTTACCTTTTAAATTGAAAGTAAGAAGACGAAGAAGGTTGATCTCATGTACTACCCACGATTCACCAAACTTATCGTTAACTTTGTCATGTCAAAAGATCCATCAATTCTACGAATAAATCAGATCAATTGGCACTATGCAAGAGATGACCCCATGTTCACAACACTCAATGTCATCTCAAGGAATGAAGACACTCAGTTGTACGGGGCTATCTTACCAAAAGAGTTAACAAATGAGGACATCCGCAACTCTGAATCGTATAAAGAATACTATGCTATTGCTTCAGGAGAAGTTCCTCCAAAGACAAAAGCAAGAAAGAAGAAAGTTGATTCTGAAACAACAGCTAAGCAAAAGCCTCCCACAGATCCCAAAGAAAAGAAAGTCAAGAAGAATGGAAGGAAAAATGGGAAGCAGAAGGCTAAGAGTTAAAGGGATATCTCTGAGGCAATTTTGACTGAAGCTGTAGGGCAACTCAAGATTAAATCACCAAGAGAAAGCTCAGTACAGAGACTCACAGCTCTCATGCTGCGGGTTGTGCGTGAAGGATATTGGTGTTTCATCCATGGGGTTTCCGATGCACCTGATTATGGACTCAGATGTGATATCTCCTAGAAGTCAAGTGAAAAAATGAATCAAGATGAAAGATAAAAAATGAAGATGATGAGAATGTTCAAGATGATGACGATGATGCTAAAAGTGGAGATGATGAACTAAAAAGTCAAAGATGTCATGATGATGATGACGAAACTCGGACTGAAATCTAAAGATATATTGTGAATGATTTCATTCATCAAAAAGCTCACACTCATGATGATGATAAAACACTTGAAGAAGGAAACTAATTGAAGATGACACCTTTCGATCTTATAGTTATACACCCTCTCAGGTTAATCCTCTGATGATGAAGATATAGTGGCAATGAAAGTTGAAGGGGTAGATGTGGAATGGAAGGTGAAACATTCGGCATGAAGATGCTACATATGTAGAGGACCAAGGCAATGAGGTGGACAGAGATACCAATGCCAATCTTGAAGGAAGAGATGATGTAATGGAAGATGTTGTAGTGCCCCAGGTTCAAGTAACCCAGGAAATTAAAGGCACTCATGTGACCCTAACTCCGGTAAATCCTGATGGTAACTACTTTGTTCTTCTATATATTGGCTTCGTCTCCAACATGCTAAATCCAAATCAAAGATACCTGGTGTTGATGCTATATTTGGAACATATTGCTGATGAAGCTACCTCTTTAGTAGATATTCTGTTATGCCATAGCGGAGCAATCCTTCTTCTGCACCAAACAATTTCACTCCAAACACCGGATCCTCTCTCACTCAATTACAACAACCACCAATCCTAACACCGGCTACTACTCCAAGCTCATTACTTCAAAATCTTCCTAACTTTGGTTTGTTGTTTGGTTTTGATAATAGACTAAAAGCTTTAGAAGACAACTTCTTGGAATTTAAACAAACAAATCAATATGCTGAAGCACTCTCTTCATCCCGGCATCGAATTGACTGTATTACAATGGCAAATAAATTGAATGTAGGAAGCTGTAGATGTTGCAGGCCAAAACCTGAACTAAGGTCTGATAGAATTCCGAGAAGAGGCTCAGATGAAATATTAACAATTCCTTGATTTAATAGATGAGAAATGAAGGAAAGTAAATCCCCATGGAACAAAGTCAAGATAAAGTCTTGAAGATCATACCAAAAAATGAGAAAAAAGATGTTAGTAAATGAACAATCGAGTATGTGGTCTCTTGAACGATCTTCAGGAAACCAAGACGACTCATGCTATGTAGATGCTAATCTTCGGTACTAGAGTGAAAAGATCTTAATTGACAGATGGAAGCTTTTTAAATCTTCATCAACAGTCTTCATACAAAGTGCAGCTATACAAGGCATTAGTGTTGCTTGTGAAGCCGACAAAATTTTGCTAGATATTGTTTGGCGATAGATCACAATAAAAAGACTCGAGACGGAGAGCAGGATGATGATACAAGAACCCTCCGATGGAAGACCGGTGGGACAAAATGAAGGAAGGTCAGGAAAAGAAACTGAATATACTAGTGCCTCCAAGAGAAAAGACCATCCACGACAGCTGGATAACACTACTACTGGTTATAAGTCTCATAAGGCAATTGCTAGCAATCTGCTCACTAGTAAGCGAATCTAAGCATATCTACAGATGTCTTTAAGTCACTTGCACATTATGAGTTCGAAACAGGTGTCCATGTATGAACAACGGAAGAAGAAGTTCATCCTCTTCTGACTGTTTCAACAACCTAACAAAATACCTTCTCTGATCGTGCATTGAACAAGTCTGTACCTGCTGATCACAAATTCGTTCCAAACAATGGCTAAGCAATTCTGGAAAGAAGACAAGACCCTCGAGAGACATTCGATGTTGCTAACAGACCCAAACATTGAACTTCTCAGCTTTTTATGATGAACATGCTAAAATGTTACAACACTAACACCTGAATTATTAGCAGGTCCACATTTTAGCTGATATGAATGGTACATGCAAAGAGCTTGTCGGAAACTGAATACTTTTGTGATAGGAGTTACATTCCACAACAGAAAAATTGGACTGGGGTACAACCCGAAGGCCGCCAATATTCTCATGATCTGCGAAGCACTATCCTGTTGTTCCATCATTCTCAAGGTCGTCATGTCATACCATTTCATCATTTCATCAATAACGATCTTGAGTACCTACGTGGTGGTGAGTCAAGCTGCAAGTACTCTACTTCAGTTACGAAGACCAAGGCTGTAGACTACGGGCATATTAAATAGATAGAAGACTTAGTGCCCAACTCAATGTGGAGTTAAGTGATAGTCAACTACGACAAATTCGCTCTCTAGGGAATCTCACATTGGGGCAAGAAGCAAAGACAATACTATGTATTTGCGTCCACAAGGGAATCAGCTCACGATGTCTACTCAAAAAGAAGAATTATTGCTGTCACAAAGGTAGAAATAGTCAAATGGCAAAACTACAAGCATCTTGACTGGATCACTATACGTAGGGATGACGACAATCTTTACAAGTTCAAAGGAAGGTGATTTTCCACAGACTTTGGATCCAAGACATTGATGACATGCTGCTTATTTCGTGAAAGGACAGTTGACAAATCTCAATATTGAAGAACGTCTTTGCATTTGTGTTCCTTAAGTTGTCACAAGATGTTTTGTTCATACAAAGGCGTGTGGAAGATCTTTAATTGGGTATTGAAAGTTATCAAAAGAAACTCAACCTCACAAAGCTGACAGTACAGATCCTAATTTGAGAAGAAAGAGACACTTTCACACCATACTCCGATCCAGAGGATTCATCTTTGAGTTCAAAGACAAGAAAGATCAGATTAATGCGCAGTGATGAACTACACAAGTTTAGCAATGTACTCTCGATGATGTTGGACTGCTTGTATGATCGCCTCTAAGGGAATTAGAATGGAGTATCTGCATCAGACCTTTTGGAGCCAACGTGACAAAGCAAATGCAAGAGCTATGGTTCAGGCAATTGTCATAAGATTAAAGAAAGGAGGATCATGCGAGATTAGAGAGATTTGTTGGTGAAAGCACCATACAGAGGGTGACTTGACGGCTACTTCAATGGACACTTGATTTTATCATATGTTGTTCTCATCTTATCAGGTCAATCCTCGTAAATAATTTTATCTTGTGAATATGTTAATAACTAGTGTAGATTTTTGGTGAAAAATAAGATGTGCTCGAGTATAAATTTTTCAAGAATTTCTCAGTAAATTCAAAATTTTCAAATAAGTGTACTCGGCATCATCTTATAATCCCTCAAAAATTGAGGGGGAGCAATAACATGTTCCAATTTGTTATCATATCTCATTTTGTCCCCGAACGGTTAATCAATTGATATCCAAAATATCAAGGGATTAACATTTTGGATAAGGGGAGAAAATGTGATTAACCTGGACTTAATAAATATTGACAGAAGTGATCAAATAAAATGGACTCAATGCACTCCATACCTAGCATGTACTACGATTACGATGCACATGTTAAGGGGGAGCTTTTAGTGATAATGAAAAACTCTCAAAGTGTAAATCTTTTGATATTTACATCAAACACTTTGATTGAAGTTTTCAATGTTTTTGGATGGATCGTGATGAAATACCCAAAAGACTGACCATGTTCTTAAATTTATGAAGTTATAAGGCGGTTAGGCTTAGGTTTTCAGATCCCATGATCCAGCCAGAACCGGAGGGATCTACCCAGGGATATCCACTAGTTAGTGTAGAAGTCCTTAGGTATGATTAAAAAGGAGAAAAAGTGAGAATAGGGAATAATGCCGACTGAGATGGAGCTAACACTGGAACAAACCCAACAAGGTGTTAGTTATGAAGTCTCGGTATGCATTGAAGGGGTTGAAGAATGAAAAAGAAATGTAAGGATAAAGGGTGAAAATAAAGAAGCCCTCCATACACTTAGGCAGAAACCGGGTCAATACATATGCTGTCAGAAACACTCAGGTGTTGTCTGACATTGAAGACAGTCATGGACCCAGTGACGCTATGCACAACCCCCTCCCAGCTACTCAAAGTCAGAAAGACTTTGTTTCAAAACTCACGGAGATACACTCATTTCTATTGACTTTCTCACTCCGAGTTAGTTGATATTGAAAAGGTGGCACTCAGCTCCAGCCTCCGATCACTAAAATCAAAGTGCACTATTGAGTCTAGAGCCAAAAGAGATCATCCATAAATCTCATTAGGACACTTGTCAAATTATACTTGCTAAGTCACACAATGTGAATTACAAGATACATTTAAGAGTCCTTCGCATTATCCTTGTGATTTTGCCAGAACATCAGAGTGAATTCATTCACAATGAAGATGGAAATCCTGCTTGAGTCAACATCAAACAAGCTCATGGTAGGTAACTTGTGCGATTCTTTATGAATCAAACTTGTGACAACTGGAAAGAAACGATGGTGCGATTCTATAAGAATCAAACTTGTTCCAGGAAATGGATCAACGGTTGTTAGTGAATTTTTGAAATGATAAACACTCTCGGTGTGTCACAAAAACAATTTTGTAAGTGATACACCGATTGATTTTCAAATCAATTTTCTATATCAATCGGTGAGATAGTAACTCACTGGTTCACTCTTATCGTGCTGTCTGCTTTGAGACGTTCCGATAATGAGAACATGCTGAGTACGATGAATCTAATACTTATGTGTTAGAAAGATTCAATACTACAGCTGGAAATCCTGTCAAGAAGATTCTTCTTAAATTGAATCTATCTGATCACAGGTCGATCCTCACGGATCCGAAGGTTTCTCCAACCAATCCTGGGCGAATGACAAAGCCATATTCGTCCCCCTGCTTTATTGCTAACTGTTTTATTGAGCAGGCCTATTTAAAAATGGTGGTGGAGGTCCTGATTACCAGCTGTCTCCCACAAATCCATAGCCACATGGCACATTACCGACCAAAAAAAAAAAAACAAACATAAAGACATCATGAAAGCTCAAGTACATGTTTCAAAGACTTCTGCTACTCTGATACCACACATCTTTCTAGAAGTGTCAAAGTGTTAAAGTTAAAGAATTTCAAGAAAGATGCAACATTAAAGCTTTTCAAGAATGGTATGAGCATGTCGGTCCAGAAGTCGCAAGTCCACAAGATGGCAAAGTTTCAAGATGGCAAAGAGATTGTGCTTGGTTGATGATCTCAAGATGCTCAAGATCACAATGTCAAATACAAGTTCAAGGAACAAGCTCAATCCCAAAGTCAATGATCACTACAACATATTCACAAGAGAAAGTCAAGAGTAAGAGCTAAAGACTAAAGACAAAGCATAGTATGCTAGGTTTAACGTTTTGTAAATTGGAGTGACCTCCCTTAGGGGGAGATTGTTGGAAACACGAAAAGTGTCGGTCACTTCCAAATTGTAACAGGTCTTAGCTCGTAGTTAGTATAATGATTAGATTAGTAATCTAGTCCGGCCCAAGGCCCATGGGAGGCCCAACTAAGCCCATGGCCGGCCTCCATAGTGGTATTTATAGGCCCTCTCCTAGTCTTGGAGAGGGTTGGTTGTTCCATTTTTCCATTTACTTCATTTATACAATTCATCCATTTTCCATCCAATCTCTCTCTAACATCACAACCCACATCTCACTCTTGTTCTTGGTTTGATCTTAAGATTAGACTAGTAGTTGCTACAGAATTTTCATTGAATGTAAAATATTGGGTTTGTTATAACAGTAATCAAACAAAATGTGTCAAACTCACTTTCGGTGTTACTGGATTTAGTTATTGCTCCACTAAGGTTAAAAATTCTTCCAGTTGGTAACCACTTATGGCAAGTTCTAGGTTTGTTTTGCCTAGATGAAGCAAGTCTGTCTTCGGAACCAAACTTCTTTGATTTCTTGACATTTGCCTTATGTTTCTTTTGATTTTCACTTTTTGAAACATTAGCCCTTTGCTTTTTCTGTCGAGATTTCATGCCATTCACATACTAAGCACGACATTCCATCATGAATAGCGGTAAATAACATTCCTTTACATGAAGCACAAAAACCTCAAATTTTTTCATTTCGAACTACAAGCTTAATGTTATTTTATTTCAGATTACGTATGTTCGGTTAGTTAGAAGACTGGTAAACACCTATTGGTTTCTTCCTACTTTCTCTAAATTATTTGAGAGGAAACTACTCTTAGACCTAGAAGGGACCTTATCATTCTTAGGATTGTTCCTAGGCTGTGGTCTTCTGGTCCTAGTCATGCTTTCAATGTTTTTAGGAGGGAAACCATTTGTGTTAGAATTTACATCTTTCTAGTGATGACTATAAGGTGAGAAACAGTAGATTGGATTTTGACCTAACGCTGCTTTATACATGTTTTGTTAGTCACAAAGTTGTCTACCCATAAAAGCTATAAAAGGATTAATCCTAAAGATTTCCAGATCAACACCTTTCATTGTTCACAACTTTATGAATCTCAAAGGAAGTGCCGAGGTTTAGAAGTGACTGGGTTTTGAATAAATTCATTAGACTCAAACAACCTTTGGAGGATTGTCTCATAACAAAATTGTTTCTTAAAGATTGCATAAACGGTTTCCTCTCAGTTGATTGATTTGCAAACTTAGTATTCGTACTCGTACCTTTGGCGGTGTCCTTTTTGTACAGAAAACCCTTATCAATTACTGGGCACGTAGCCATTAGCATTTCATAAAACGTATCATGTAATTTGTTTTTGCAAAGAGTCAATTATTGTTTTGGTTTGAGCCCGTGTCACATTGATAGAGTCAAACAGGTTCTTGTATGTGGTCTTAAGATGAGTATTTTCTTTAGCATAATTCAAAACCTGAAACTCTAATTTTACGTTCTCATTCTCTAGTTTCTGAGACAAAGAATCAAGGGTGTCTGATACATATGAAGTATCCTTACTTTTACCCTTTTGATCTCCCAACTGAGCTTGCAACCGTTCGATCTTTTGTTGAATGTCATTATAAGCTTTATCATACAAAATCTTATCATATTTGCATTCTTCACATTTTGTGTACCAATTATTCCAAAGAACCGCATATTGTTTTTCCTTTTTAATAATGCAATTTTCAAGTTTTTCTTTTGTACGATCAAGCTCAGTTTAGAGATTTGATGTATCTACAACAGAATTACTTTGCACAATAGACATAATATCCGGACTGACAACTGCTCTCAAGAGACGCTCAATTTCAAATTCCAAAGTCTTGTGCTTAGCAAGAGATTCATTAGCTTTTTTTGCAAGAGATTTGAAGTCTCGAACAAATTTGTCTGCTTCTTTCAAAAATTGTCTTTTGAAATTTTGAAGTCTAGCATCAACTTGGTTGATGATAGGGAAAATTTCATCTTTTATAATTTTGTGAAGCTCTTGATGATCTGTAGACGACCAATTGTGTATATCTAATGTCATTTTTTGTTTGACAACACGTTGAAGAGTCACAATGGTGCTTTTTAACTCATTTATAAATTTTCGTGCAACATTTGGAGAAGTATCGTCCAAAAACTCTTCATTTGGTATTGAAATTGATTTTGAATCAGTGGCCGTTTTGGAAGTATTTGAAAAATACAACTCTTCACGTGACTTGGCCTTTTGAGAAACAAAAACCCCTGAAAGTTGATTTATCTTTTCATAATTTGCTGTTTTATTTCTTTGTTTAATTGTTTAATTTTTAAGCGACTCTCTTGAGCAAGTTGCAGTGTCTCCTCCGAATCATACACAGCAGGAGGATCATGCTTTTCTAATAAAACTTTGCCATTATACAAACTTTGTTGTTTCTGTCGAGCTTGCTTAAGATAGAAAGGATTTTGATAACCTAAAGCCATTTTCTGTTCAGTGTGGTAAAACGAGTCTATGCTCAGGTGAAAGCATGTGCATCGTTTGAATCGATTGACCCATTTTTACCAAAATGTTATCTAATTCCTTTATCTTATTCTCAAGTTGAATTTATTTATCAAGAAGCTCGTCTTCGTGTATTTTGAAATCAAACTTCAACTTTTTCTTTTCCTCTTGAAGAGAAGAAACAGTTGATTTTTCTTTTAAAAGCTGGTTATTTAAATTTGCAATTTCCTCATTCAAAGCCGTTATCGTTTTAGCAGAACTTAAGTAAAGTGAATTTATCTTTTTAGTAAGACATTGCTCTTGATAAACAGACTTTTGATAACACATTTCAAGTTTGTCATATTTTTCTTGATTGATTTCAAAACACTTTTCTTGAATTTTTATATCTAGCAAGCTCAGTGGTCAATTCAACATTTGTTTCTTTTAGATTGCGATTGACCGAGTTGACTGTCTCAACTTTAGTAGCTAAATTATTATATGTTGGTCTTTAGATCATTCATTAAACAAGATATATATATTAAAGAACAAGATGTATAAAAGAAAGAATTGTGTAGTTTGTATCTTATGAGGAAATGAACTAGGAAGATGAGGGATCTATTATAGCCTCCAAACCCTAGCTGCACTACACTAATGGCCGGACATTGTAAAGCCTTATGATGGGCCATTTCGGCTTTAACATTACAAGCCCAATTTTACAACTAAAAACTGTACAAACTAAGCTATATAACGTATACACTTTTCCGTACATCTTCGAGTGACCAAAACTTCATTGTTAGAACCGTGAATTTCCTTAACTCTAACATCTCCCCCAAGATGAGGAGTCCATGAGAAACTTCAAAAGCAGGTCACTCGAACAAGGAGTAGAAATCTTGAATAATAAGAATTAACTTGCATAAACTGCCGATGTTTCTTTATCATGTAGTCGTCAGTGGAGTTAATCACGTGATGAGCTTCACTGTGCTTCAACAATCCGAAAATAAGAAAGAATATATGATTGCACATTATATTCGTAATCTACTATCTTTGTGATCTTACTACATGCCTTTCTAGAACTTTGGAATGACAATGCTCATTACCTGCAGAAGATCTTGAAAGAGTTGTCTTGAATATCCTTCTACTAATCAACATAACATAAACATTTGAAAAAAGATATATAATTCAAGTACGCAGAGTCGTTTACGTAGTTGGGCTTTCTTGATTTCTTTGGATAGAATTCGTCAGGTAGTAGAGTATGAGCATGTGTCTTCATCGAATGGAACTGGAATCGCCATGTTTTGTTTTAAAATAGTCACCAACAAAAATGATTTTATGAAAATCTACTCAATGTGTTCTAGATAAAAATATTTTTCTAACATACTAAGGGTTTTATATTTTAAAGGGACCGAGTATAGACGATACTCAATCTGGTCGGTTAATAATAACCTCTAATCCGTGAGGACCGATGATTACAGTATAAATACTGCACCTATGAACAGATAAATTCATTATAAGAACTTTCTTGACAGGTTTTCCGGCACGTGACAAGCTAGTTCCTCTAATACCGAAGTATCAGATTCCCTAATGTTCACCGTTCTCAATACTAGATGTTCGTAGACTTACACACTAATAGTATTTCTACTACTAGAATAGTAAAGAGTGAGTCTGTCCAGTGATAAAGTAGTTAAACTTATCTGCGACTTAGTCCGTATAATTCAAGTTCAGCGTTTTACTTCTTAATACAATTAAGTACCGTAGAAGGCCTGTGGCAAAAATGATTAGAAAAACATTCGATGTGCATAAGAAAATTATTTAGAACACAACAAAAGTTTAAATCAGAATGAACTGACAATGTTTTGAAAAATATCTCGAAAGATATGAAGTGCCTCGGGAAATCCAAACTTGTATAAGTACTTGTAAGGAAATCTACTTCACTAGTGGGTGCAGTCCGAAGACCAGGCATGAGCATTCATACGAATACCCTGGTGTTATAGTACAACATCATTCCGCATTCTGCAACCTGAACATGAAACAAAAAGAATTTGTGTGAGATATCAAGAAAGTTTTGTAGTAACAAAAAACAATTAATATCTTTAGACATTTTGAATATAATATCGACTTTTACTCCCTCCTACACATTGCAATCGATAATCGCAAAGACTTGTTTAAGCACATATATTGAACTAGGACTTAGAATCAATTGAATCATATAGTTATCAGTTTTAATTTAAGTCACATTTTCTCCCCCGATCAAAATTATGAAAGAGATGAATGGTTTTGATCAAGAATGGACTTAAAAAGAAGCAAACTCCCCCTCAATCGCGGAGGTGAGTGAATTAAGCACATTTACAAGTGTATCACTAAACAGGGGGGGTAAAGACCCTTTTAAATTTACCATATGTTGTTGTCGTTTCAATCTTGTCAGCAATAGAATCAGCAACAGGTTGTCCTTGAAAACCTGCAAAAACTATTAGCAAAAACTGATTCTCCCCGGTAAACAATGACCCGTGTGATGTCTGGTAAAAAACAATGTATATACGAGAAACATGGTCGGGTTCTAAATGGTCGCACCAAACAAGTTGGATAAAAAATGTTTAAGTCCGGGTTCTTTTTGGCGACAAACTTTCCTATGGGTTCATCATGGTTTACATTCCAGAAGTAACTATAAGCCATATTACTAACAAAACTAAACTAAAACTAGCTATTTTTTTTTAGTTTCTAAGCCATATTAGTAACTAAAACTAACTAATTAGTAGTACCAGAACCCTGAAGAAGATCCACCTTGTCTATGTTGCGAATGTGACAAGTATGCTGTCTGTAATTGCTAAACTTCATCACAAAAAATGTCCGAGACTGAAAATAGGTTGTGGCTGATTCCATCAACAATAGTAGAACCTCTGGAGATGATGTGTCCGCCCAATATTGTATTCGCCATATCAACGATCGTTGCAATTGATCGTTTTCCAAATCTCATGAATGCCAACCAACTTCTCACATAATTAATCAGCTTAGCGAACGATCACCGGTCATATGTCTAGAGCACCCTGAATCCAAATACCATAGGACAATCTGTACAACCAGAAATAACACAAACATGTTCTGTGAATGGATTCCCTAAGGATCCGGTTAGGTTACATGTCAAATAAAGCAAAAATCCCTGTTGGAACAACCTTTCGAATCACTAATTTAAAACAATCAGAAAACCTAAAGATGATAGAAGTAGGGGAGGCTATAACTAACACTGGGAAAAGTTCAAAGGCTTAGCAATGGTTGTCAAGGATTTCATTGGTGCCATAGATTATCACACAAAAGTAATTGATGGCTATTGGGCTCCATAAGGAACAATTCTGGGAGCAACGGTAATATCTGTCTTCCTAATATACTTAGGAGTCGTCTTAGGACGAGCAACCTGTGGTTTCTTAGCATGCATAGTATTCATAGAAGGAACATTTATCACAAGGCAACTATCATGATTAAAAGAAACCAAACATTTATCACAAGCACCACAAACAACGTTTTTATTTGAAACATAACCAAAACGTTTGACATATAAAGAAGAATTAACATTTTTCTTTTTATTCAAATTCCTAGGGTGATCTTCTATTCTCCTGGCACTCACATTCTTAGAAGGCAAAACTCTAGACTTCTGGTTATCACTTTTAGACTGGGTTTTGCTCACTCCTGCGGCAGGTTTCATTCCTGTAGACACAATCACATTTACGTTAGGTTTTTTATGGTTATTAACAGCTGTTTGTTTGAGGTGTGTCTAGTTCGGCCTGGTAGGTTCCTGAAACTTAAACATGCTTCTTCCTAAGGGTACGGTGATATCAATCACACGTTTGGTGGGGAAAATCTTTGAGCTAATGCATACATTCCAGGGCAAGTACCTTAGGTTTTTCGGGGTGTCTTAGGTCCCACTAACTTTGGTGTCATAACCACGTAGGTTTCATTTTGGAACTCTCATCATGTAAGGCATCGACGTTTTCAGTAATGTGTTGGCGAAGTGGTACTGGCTTTTGACAGAATCTATATACGTCGATTTGTTTCGTAATCTCTATCGAATACCCATCATTCTAAATCCTAAGAATGTATATTAATCTTTTAACAGGGATAATTCGTGTTTCTCTAAGGCATTCTAGCAAAGCTACCTACAGGGGACTACAAGCAACATACTCATGAGTTTATTTAAATGGCCAAATTCCTAAAGTTTCATCTCTCCTTGAAGCTGATCCTATTATAATTTGTTATTTCAAAAATTGACATTAGAGGCAATGGCAGATGAGTTATCGCAAAGCTTTTGATTTTGAATAGCCTCTTTGTAATTTTGAAAACTTAACCTGTAGTTTAACATGATCATTTAAATAAAAGCGAGATCGTAATCTAAAATCATTAATCATTTGTTGCTTTTTCAAATTTGAAGCTTCAAGTTTAAGAACCCTATTGTTTTTTCCCTAATCTGCAACTAGAATCTGATTCCGCACGACCATGCAATCAGAAATAAGGGGCACAACATTAACAGAAGCAAGCACAATAGAGCAGATATCTTTAGCAATACTATCAGAAATTAAGCACTCATTAAGAATCATCAGATTTTTCTTCTCTATTTGCAAGTTCTTTTTCTCAAGCAAGTTATGCTCATACTCAGTGTCAGTTCAACAAATAGTAATTTTTAACTCATTACTTCATTAGCGAGTGATGGGTATGTAAGTTTTGAAAACCTTGTTTGATGTTGTTATAAAATGGTATAATAGCTTCATCAAAACATTTTTTAAGATAACAAAACTCATATGAACCTTGAAGATAGTTTGTGCGTGGTGTGGTTCTCTCTTTAATGATTTCATCGAATTGGGAAAATTCTGCTTTTAAGTACCATAACTGATCTTGTACTTGACTCTTTGCTGGACTAGTACGAACAAAAGGAGTCACAGGTTTAGGAGGATCACTAGTTAGACTAGCAATATTAGTGGCAGAAAGCCAATAAGCCTGTTCTCGGACAGTTCCTTTTGAGGAACAAACTGGTCATACAGGGCATTCAACATAATCATAGTCAATGGGATGTTATACTTGCCCTGGTTTTTGAGACATTTTCATGCGACTGACTTCAGTCTCAAGCAAGGTCTCGTCACTATCATGCACCGTAACACGAGCATGGCCGGGTTGTAAAAGTCTATGGCCATCATACAAAGCAGGTTGGGATAACTGAGCCTTTCTACCATACCACGGGTTACTAAATCCTAGACCTATTTTATGAATATCACTTGAAGCAATCATAGGTTTTTTGGACAACATAGGAATAGTTTGGGTGGGCATTTGAAACTTTTGTAACAGACCAGTTGCAACTTGGTTAGCACTTTTTAAACAAACAATCTCCTCAAGGTACTTATCCTCAAGTGTTTTCTTTTCTGAAAGTACAGTTTTAGTTTCGCAGGTCAAGTGAGCAATGGTTGCCTCTTTATTCCTAAGGGTGGTCTTAAGTGACTCAGTTATAATGACATGTAATCATGGGTTCTTGTAGATTCAGTGAAAAAGTTGTGATATTTTGTCTTCGTGTTCGTTCTCTCCTTTGCTTATTTGTTAAGGTACAGATATTTCGTCCTTTTAGTAAGGACATCTCATGACTTGATCTTCATTTGTTTCAACTACTTTGATTTGTTTGATATTCTGTCTGATTTGCTATCTGTACTCATGACTCATTGATATTCTTTAATATTTTGTTTGATTTGATATTCGCAATTATGATTCTGTTGATCCTTGTTTGAATATGATGTTAGATTCGTTATCTTGACTTGATCATTAGTATCTTGTTCACTTATATCTTCTGCCTAAATCTTTGCCCGAGCTATTCGAACTAGTCATGGAGGTACCATGACCATGTCATTGATGCACCAATGTCATGACACTATATGTGGCGGTGTGATTGGTCCACGACGTTCCCTTTTGAATGTTGGCCTTTGATTATTATTAGCTTACGTTTATGTACACTCGTCATTGTACTTGTGTATATGGATATGACTTTGTTTTGCAGGGAGCATATGGATGCATCCTAGGTACTTTGTTCTGTTTAGTTCAGGTGAATGGTTGTGTGTGTGCTATACACCCCATATCACATTTGGTACATCAAGAAATGCATACTCGTGTACATTTGATTATGTGACTATTTGATTATATCTGTTTAGGGTATATTCATGTATCATGTTTAGACATTTATCTGAGCTCGTGGGCATTCCTTTGTTGTTTATGATTCTTATTCATTCAATTCGTATTTCGTATGATATTTGTTTAGCAGGTTCTCGTGATTCGTTTTATTCATTCTTTTGTTTCTTTCCCTCATTATTATTATATCTGTTCACTGAGCGTTAGCTCAGTCGTGTTTTCTTTTCCTACGGCAGGTAATAAGCGTGAAGCTGGGATTTGAGTGTTGAGAGTAGGAAGCTTTTAGAGGACCGACCCTTGATAGATTTCCTTTGTTTGAATTTATGTTTAAGACTTATTTCGTTTGAAGATCTCTTTTCATTTAGACTTTGTTGGAGTTTAAATACTTTTGGAAGTCATTTTGTTTCATGACTTAGTATTTTTTTTTTTTAATAAAGTCTTTCGCTTGCGTTTATATTTTCTGATATGACACCATAATGTGACTCTTGGTCTCTTTATCAGAGCAGGATGTTACAGTCAGTTATGATTTTGGTTTGAGCCCGTGTCACATTGATAGAGTCAAAAATGTTCTTGTAAGTGGTCGTAAAATGAGCATTTTCTTTTGCATAATTCAAAACCTGAAATTCTAAGGACATGTTCTCATCTTCTAGTTTCTGAGACAAAGGATCAAGGGTATCCGATACACATGGAGTATCCTTACTATTACTCTTGAGATCTCCCAACTGAGCTTGCAACTGTTTGATCTTTTGTTGCATGTCTTTATAAGCATTATCATACGAAATCTTGTCATATTTGCATTCTTCGCATTTTTTGTACCAATTATTCCAAAGAATAGCATATTCTTTTTCCTTTTTTATAATGCAAGTTTCAAGTTTTTCTTTCGTACGATCAAGATCAATTTGGAGATTGGATGTTTCGACAACAGTAGGATTTTGCACAATAGACATAATATCCTAACTGACAAGTGCTTTCAAGAGACGCTTGATTTCATATTCCAAAGCCTTGTGCTTAGTAAGAGATTCAACAGCTTCTTTTGCAAGAGATTTGAAGTCTCGAACAAATTTAGTTGCTTCTTTTAAAAATTGTATTTTGAAATTTTGAACTCTAGCATCAACTTGGTTAACGATAGGGAAAATTTCATCTTTTACAATTCTGTGAAGCTCTTGATGAGCCGTAGACGACCAGTTATGTATATCTAATGTCATTTTTTGTTTTACAACACGTTGATGAGTCACAATGGTACTTTTTACCTCATTTAGAAATTTTCGTGCAACACTTGGAGAAGTATCATCCAAAAACTCTTCATTTGGTATTGAAATTATTTTGGAAACCAATTTAGAAACACTGGCCGGATTGGAAGCATTTGAAAAATACAACTCTTCACATGTCTTGGACTTTTGAGAAAGAAAAACCTCTGAAAGTTGATTAATCTTTGCATAATTTGTCAGTTTTATTTCTTTATTCAATTGTTTCATTTTTAAGCGACTCTATTAAGCAAGTTGTAGTGTCTCCTCCAAATCATGCACAACGACGGATCATGCTTTTTAATAGAACTTTGCCATTATAGAAACTTTGTTGTTTCTGTTGAGTCTGCTTGAGATAAAAAGGATTTTGATAACCCAAATTCATTTTCTGTTCGGTGTGGTAAAACGAGTCTGGCTTAGGTGAAAGCATGTGCATCGTTTGAATCGATTGACCCATTTTGACCAAAATGTTATCTAGTTCCTTTATCTTTTACTCAAGTTGAATTTGTTTATCAAGAAGCTCGTCTTCGCATATTTTGAAATCAGACTTCAACTTTTTCTTCCTAATTGAATATAAGAAACAGTTGATTTTTCTTTTTAAAGTTGGTAACTTAAATTTGCAATTTCCTCATTCAAAGTCGTTATCGTTTTAGCCGAACTTAAGTGAAGCGCATTTATCTTTTTAGTAAGACATTGCTCTTGATAAAAAGACTTTTGATAACACCTTTCAAGTTTATCATATTTTTCTTTATTGATTTCAAAACATTTTTCTTGATTTTTATATCTAGCAAGCTTAGTGGTCAAATCAGCATTTGTTTCTTTCATTTTGCGATTGACCGAGTTGACTCTCTCAACCTTTATAGCCAAATTATTATATAATGAATCATATAAAGAACGTGTTTCCTCAACATTAGCAGGATTTTGTTCTACTGTTCCCCCACTTTGTTCCATACTAGAAACCGCAGAGATAACATTATTGTCATTCTGTTGAACTTGGTGTGGTTCAGAAGTGGGATCGAGTAACTCAGTATATTGCTCCTCTTGAGTGAACATATTAAATATATCATTATCATAACAATTTTCAGAATGGTGTACCTCAGCTGATCCATCTGAGTCATAGACGGGAGCTTTGTCAGTCTGAGTACCCGATGTTGATGCTTGCTGCAAATTATCCTTTAAAGTGCAGTTTGAATTTACTTCCTCAATCTTGTCATAGGCACCTGTAGCTGCCATGAAATCAAATTCCTCAGAATTGAGTTGGATCTTTGCTTCTTCCTTTTGAGCAATCTTCAGTTGAGTCTGAAGATTAGCAGCATCCCTTTTCTTTGGCTTTACTATGCAGTTCCTAGCATAATGATCCACTCATTTACAGTTGTAACACCTTATCTGATTTTCATTGTTCCCATTACCATTACCCTCATCCCGTGCTGCTACAATATTTCTGTTTCCCTTTTGATTTGTAGTCTTCCAAATATTCGAATTCTGAACTGCATTCCACCCAAGATGATTCCCTACATTCTACACTGCATTAAACCCATTCAGATTCCCTCCAATCTGCCCTACATTCGGTCTAAATTGGTTCCTAACATTATCTTCAACCATTAGCATCTTTCTGTCGTGATCCATATTCATACCCGGATGTGCAATCTGCCTATTACAAGGGTTTGATGAACTTCTTTAGTTGTTTTTTTGTTGATGTGGTGTTGTTCAGCTTAAATGCCTTGGCCATGAGTACAAGTGCCATGTCTATTGCAGTTGTGGGATCTGAGATATCTTCGGGATTTTGCATTGGTTGTTGCATGTAGTTCGCGTTGAATGGAGGTTGTTGGACATAATTGTTGTTGGGTTGTGGATGTTGCATGTAGATAATGTGTGATGGTTGATCCGGGTGAAACGAAGTCTGAGTGTTTGCCATTAATGCCAAAGGATCATGTGTTTTTGCAAGTCGTTCTGCTCTAACAGCATAAATGTCTTGTTGATTCGACATTGCAAAGGTGATGTGAAATGATATACTAAGATCGTTTTAATGATTAGTGATTATGAGTTGAACTTGATTTAGATTAAGTCCTTTTAAGTACAATAGAAATATATTTCATGGGATTTTACAACTCTTGATTAAACCGAGAAAATAAGTGAATATTTCGCGAGATTTACAAATGCAAGAATAAACCGTGAAATAAGAATTTTAGACAAAAACATATGTATAAATCGCTTAAATAGTCAGTGCATAAATCGCCTAAAATCATGCATAAATAGCTTGAAAATCTTGCATAAATCGCCTGAAATTCGTGCATAAATCGCCTGAAGATCGTGCATAAATCGCCTGAAGATCGTGCATAAACCGCCTGAAATTGGTGTATATTTCGCCTGAAAATGATTTTCGATTGAACCAAAAATGGTGTATATTTCGCCTGAAAATGAATTTCGGTTGAACCGAAAATGGTATATTTCGCCTGAAAATGGTATATTTCGCCTGACCTGAAAATGGTATATTTCACCTGAAATCAAGTGTATGTTTTTCCTGAAAGCAAGTGTATGTTTCGCCTGAAAGCAAGTGTATGTTTCGCCTGAAGGCAAGTGTATGTTTCGCATGAAAGCAATTGTATATTTCGCTTGCAGAACCTGTATATTTCGCCTGCTTCAAAAAACATACATATTTTGCCTCCTTCAAAACATATTTTGCCTCCTTCAAACTTTTCCGGAAAAACAACTTTTAAATCACCTAAAAACACACTTTTTAACGTTTTTTGTTGATTTCTTTTGCAAAACTAAGTATTTCTAGGCAAGATCTATCATAAAAATACAAACTTTAAGATTTTTAACACCAAAAAGATTTGTACTTTTTGGATCGAGTATAAATACACAAAACGCACTCTTTTCTAAGTTTTTGACGAAACTAAACACACATAAAGCACTAAACACTCTTAGGCCCTTGATACCACATGATAAACTATCAAATCCACATCATAACACACGAAAATAATATGCTTCTTAAACACCTTCCACAACACCAAAGAAAACACGACACTTAATGCTAAAATGATCCTATATTAAAGATTCACTAAACGTCAAAACGGCTACGGATTTGGATTTTAATGTCAAGTGATCAAGGAGTTTATTTGGTGTCCCTTATTTGAGATTGAAGTGGGTTTCATGAAGGCGTCTACTTATTTCATCATCAAGACTTCCTTCTACTTTCTACCCTTTTTCTTCAAACCCAATCTATCAATTGATGACTTGCTTGAACGTATACAGTTATGATTAAGACTTGGATTATCTAGTTTCTAGTAGTCGGGTGGTTGGTTGAAGACCTGGTTAACTATCACTCAAAGGAGTTACGTTGTAGTACTCAGTGTCACACGTTGATGGAGATATGGATAATTTTAAGAGGTGTTGTACTTCTTATACTTTTGATGATGTGTATAGGGTGCTTAGAGCTTTGCTTCTGCATCGTTCTTCAATCAACAACAGTGCAAGCTTAAGTAACAAATTTAGGGTATTTTACTTCATTTTCAAGTTTGGTATATAGGGTTTACTTCACCATGTGGTCACAACAATAGCCGACATATACACCAAGGAAACCCTAATGGTCTTTACAAAACGCGTATAGAGATCATGCATATCCTTTCCTAAGATATCTCATGCATATCTCTAACTCTAACTAACTTCTGCATAAGCAGACTTAACTATTACATAACCAGTACTAACTTATAATGAACTACCAGTACTAACTATGCTAACTCTTCTACCAGTACTAACAAGTGTACTAGCAGAATTAACTATATACCAAACCATCATTAATTCTTGTTACACATAATTCCATAACCAATTCCTCCCTTTTTCTAAACTTGCACTCACTTGTTAACTCAGTTTCTTTAGTTTTCTTCAACTTGAGCTTTTGACGATTGTATCCAAACACTTCTCTTTAATCATTAGCTTCTCTTTAATGATGATATGTTTGTTGTTGATTTGAAGACAGATCATACTTTGGCTTTTAATCTTTAACAACATCTTATCCTCTCTGCATCACAGCTCCACAGCAACATCCAACTAAGTTGGCTTTGTAGTTTTTGGCAAACTACCAGCCATCAATGGATTTGATATGTCTTTACCATTAATCTGTTTGCTATGGACTAGTCAATAGCTTCATTCAAAGAATTAAGTGCATTGATACCTTATGGATTTTTAGCAAACTATCAGTGTCAACGGATTTGAGATCTCTTAATCCAAGAAGCCGTTTGCTCTGGAGTAGCTATGCTTTAAGTTCAACACTATGTTGCATTAATTACCATAGCATTTGTTGTAAACTGACAACCATTAAAACGATTTGAGAAGTCTTACCAAATCGTTGCTTTTTAACTAGCCAGTTCTTTTATGTCTGTAAGACATGGCGAGACTTGATGACCATTGTTGTGTGGGTTGCTAAAACCAACACTTAAACAAACCTACTCAACTCCATTACAGCTTCAGATACCCAAACAGTAACACCCGCAAATAGGGTCGCAGCGAATAATGGTCCGGGGCGTGTTTACTTCCTCATATCAATAAGCACAAGATATATAAATAACGACCAAAAATTCATTTTAAAACTGATACATTGTATTAATAAAGTTAGTGTTACAAAAGCCCAAAGCTATACTTAGTTTACTTGTTATTATTACAAAGATTTCTAAGCCCATAACAGATATACAAAAATGTAATAGACTTAAATCTTTAAGCATAAAAACTGTCAAAATATAACCACCAATGTTATCCTTCGCACCTCGTGCTTATTGACCCTCCTGAAACATTTCATTTAAAAAGTCAACCTAAAGTTGGTAAAGTTTTCATAGGTTATGTAAATCTATATGCATGACCGCAAGACTTTCCTAGTGATAATGCAGACAGATGCAGACATCACAAAATGCGATTTACGTTTGCCATAAGCTCATGACATCGAAGCTCGACATAATAGAATACAATAAATAAATATAGCCTACATTGCCGTGATGATTGTTTTAAAAACCCCATAACATCCATAACCGACATGAATATACGTTCGTTTCCAGTGATACCAATCACCCGAACTGGAGGTCAATCCCAAATAGATCTATCACAATCATACGAGGCTCAACATTTTCCATTAATTGACTAGTTCATGATTCATAGGGCATATTTGGATTTATCGCTACTTAGGCAAAATTTAATCATAATAAACTGTACACGTTGCGCCCAATTTGGTAAAACATATGCATATGTTTTCTCACCACCAAAAAATTGTAAATTTAAAAATTGTAAAATATGTAGGCTATTAACTCACCTGAGTTAGTAAACGATAACAGAAAAAACCCAAGGTAAAAACGCTTCTCTGTAGCTAACGCCGTTACGCCGAATGCAACCTATTTTAATATAGGTCGAATCAGTATTCAAGTACATTTGTCTCGACAAAAACTGTATATAATCCCTAAATAGTATCATCGTACTATCGTATCCGGGCTATCATAAATTTAAGAGGAATCAGGACATGACGTACGAGGAGTTAGGACACTTTAAAATCGTAAATCCAAAACAACTCGTAATAACCAACCGAAGAAGCCTCATTATGAAATTCCCTATAATATAGCACCTTCTATACTAATAACATAATATATTCTATATTTCTAATCACCATCTAATCGTTTACGTGAAATCGTAAATATAAAGTAAAAACTTTTATAATTAACGTCTTTAGTAAAAATGACAAACTTTGTCGTTTTAAAGCCCGTTTCTCGCGTTTCTTACGCCCACTGCTTTCTTATTAAACAGTGAATCAATAAAATCACATTTTAGTTTTTGAGATTCTATGATGAAAGTGTTTACTGTTCATAAATAGCCTAAAAAGTTCGTTTTTTATACTTTTAATTAACGTAAAACCCTTTTAAGAAGAAAAAGAGCGTATCATATTCGTTATACTCCGTTTTTAGCGATTCTTTCGAACACATCTCTAATTGCAAGTTTTAATTATATTATTGATGTTTACAAAAGAAATAAGTTTTTCATGCCAAGAATAGTAACTATTTATAAAAAATTTGTTTTATAAAAGTATTTAGCGTCATAAACTCGTAACTAGTGTATCTTCTTCGTTATTAATCGGATTTTCAAGTTTCTTATCATTTTGGAAACCTCATGAGATGTACTATCTTTATAAAACATAATATAGTTGCTTCCCAAAATCGAAACCAAAACAGAAAGTTGAGTTTTGTGGATTTAGACATGTTTTAAGTCATGATTTTTTTTAACCAATAAGATCCACACCTTAGTTTAAAACTACTTTACAACAATTATATCTATGTCATTACAATAAGTAATCCCATTAGTTCATACTTTGCTCATTGAGTCCAAGATAACAAGATTAACAGTTATTTTTAACCCATTTTCACTTGTAATTTATTAGTAAAATCTTTAAAACCCTAATTATTTTATAAACAATGTTTAAACTTATACCAAATGTAATAACAAGAGTTATACTACCATTCTAACATCATATTAACATTCATATAACATATAAATAAGTGTACAAAATAATGATCATATGTAAAAATCCATTTCACATATTCAAAAGTACCCTAGATGGTGATTTAACTAAGTAAAGCATATGAACACATAAAATCTTAAATATGAATAGATTAAGCTTTTGATATAACCTTGTGTGGATGAGTAGAGATAAGAATAACAATCACACCCTTGTGATTAAACCTCTTGGCTTGAAAAATTAGGATGAAAACCCTAATTTCAACCAAAAACCCTAATCTTGCAATATCTTTTTAAAACCCTTTCAAAGCTTAACCAATCCTTCAATTCTTCTTAGAATACCTTAAGTATGATATGTAAACACTAATATGGTGAAATAAAATCAAACTATGGATTGTGTTTGGAGGGGGTTTTGAGCCGTGGGGTGTATAAGAGAACAAAGGAAGAGTTTTTGTGATTTCTTTGTTAAGGAATGAAGTAAATGAGTTTTCTACTTCATGTGCATGCATATTTATACTACTAATGAGATATTATGAAGATATTTGATGTCTAGTGGAAGTATGCAAGGTGGAAGGACTAGGAAAGAAAGTGGAAGCTTACTTTGGATAAGTTTGGCTAGTCATGAGATCAAGTTGATATAAGATGCATGTATGAAGATATTTTGAGATGGTCGAACTTGGTCCAATCTTTGCATCTCACTAGTCATGATACACGAAATTATGCCTGTGTATATGTTAGGATATGTTATTGGTCTTTATAAATAATGTAATCTGCATTATAATGAAGTAGAATGTAAGTAAAATCCACATACAATGTATAATTTGTACATTGTAGGGTTTGGTTTGAATCTATCATGAAGAATATGTATAGATGTGATAAATACATTGAATTTTAAATAAACATTAAGCATTGGCAATAAATTTAGGGTATTTGAGAAGCGTAGATTAATTAACGTGTCTTCCGTGAAGCCTAAACGTATTATATTATATCGCGGAAAACTAAACACTTAACCTTAGCCAATAAAAATAAAATGTGCAATGAATATAATTTACCTCTAAATAATCTAATAATCACTTGCTTGATTTAAACCTTTAATTTTGTAATCCCCGCTTACATTGAATGATATTGTTAGTTTTCTTGCGATTTAGCTTAACGATTATGATTTAAAAGCAAACGCGTAAAACCCTAAAAATAAATTGTGAATTACATAATGTCATACAATGACCTAAAACACGAGGTGTTATAGTCTCCCCCGTTAAATGAGCCTTGTCCTTAAGTCTTAGAAACACGGCACTTGATGATGTGCGGTATTGGTGAAGAGTTGATATTTATTCCTGAATTGATCTTCACGTTCCCACTAAACTCAGGAGCCCCCGCCTAGCAGTTCCATCGAACCTTGAACAATTGGAGAACAAACAGCTTCGCACTCAATTGTTTGACTTCGCGATCCATGATTTCAACTAACAGCCTACAACAATAATGAAGCTTGTCAACTACTTGCAGTCCTTCCAATGGAACAGGACAATGATTCTCAAATAGACAGTTTCTTCAAGTTGATAACATGAAACGTACTGTTGACCCTGCTCAAACTCTTGAGGACGCTCAAGCTTGTAAGCACCGGCTCCAACCTTGATTTAGAAGTTTTCAAGTGTATGTGTGAGTGAGTATTTATAGGAAATGAGCTAGTTACAATTCCTAGTCACATAAACAAACCAAACCATGCCTTATCTACTAGTGGTTTTGTGGTTTTGGTTAATCACACATTGTTTTGTTAAAACCACAAGGTACTATTCTTAATTACAAGATATGCTTAGATACTTGAAATCATGTGATTTGTATGTGTGTCTTGTGTTTAGCCGATATACAAAGGAAAAGAGAAGCCAAATGGTTATTAACCATTGTGTAATAGATTAGTGGGGGACATTTAGGACTAACATTAATTTATGGGAGTTTGTACATGTACTTAGCAATATCATGGAAGATTTCTAGGTGATTTGTGTGTACATATGTATGCCGTAGGTTTTCATAAGGAAGGAAGGATCCAAAGTGATCTTTAACCCATGTGTATTAGCTAACTAGAGACATGTTGTACAAATCTTAATTAAAACCTAGATGTACATTGTACTTAGTGTAAGATTTAAGGATTTTCTAGTTATTCTTGTCCCATAATTTGGCTCTAGTGGGTATTTAACACAAGAATTGATTTAATTTTGTGTTAAGGTTTTAAAAGTGGGTATTGGTTTGAGTCTAGGTAAGTCTAGGTATTTCCGGGGTATGTCCAAATGTATTTTATTGCGAAACGTAACCCTTTTACGTGACCAATAAAAATAAAATACGCAAAGTACATAATTATCTTCTTAATAATTATATATTACTTGGTTGATGTAAACCTTAATTTATTTGACGACCGTTTACATTAATTGATTATTTATAGTCTACGCGATTTAGCTTAAAAGTAAATATTAAAAGTAAACGCGTATCGGACTAAAATAAATAGTGACGAATAATAGATGTCGTAAAGTGACCTGAAATTGAGAAATGTTACATCAAGAGGTATTCACCTTTTGAGGGTTTAAAAACCATAAAGCTTTCATTTTTCTTGTTCTATTACCTTAGTATAGTCTAGTTGTACAAGAAAAGCATTGGTAAAACTTCAAAATGTTGATCTTTTTAAGATTTTTTTACTAGAATCTTGATTTCAATTTTTTCGTGTCAAAAACGTTAAAGTTTGTGTTTTAAGATTCTAATAGTCTTAGATAGATAAGAAGTACAAGAAAAATTGGGTAAAAACGTCAAAAAATGAGTCTTTTTAAGATTTTTGTGTTTTGAGTTTCGTTGTAATTTTGGGCGAATTATATGTCGAAGCGAGTTATACGTATCAGGCGAGTAATACGTTGATTCTTGGGCGAGTAATACATTGATTCTTGGGCGAGTTATACGTTTAAACTTAGGCGAACTATACGTTCTGTTCTTAGGCGATTTATACGTTTAATCTTAGGCGAATTATACGTTTACTCTATTAGGTGATTTATACATAACAAGTTTAGGCGATTTATACGTTGTTCTTTATAGGCAATTTATACGTTTAATCTCAGGCGAATTATACGTTTACTTTATTAGGTGATTTATACATAACAAGTTCAGGCGATTTATACATTATTCTCTACAGGCGATTTATACTTCACTGAAGGGGTTGAAGAATTAAAAAGAAAAGTTAAGATAAAGGGTGAAAAGAAAGAAGCCCTCCTTACACTTAGGCAGAAACCGGGTCAATACATCTGCTGTCAGAATCACAAAGTTGATTGGTGACATTGAAGACTGACATCATGGACCCAGTGATGCAATGCACAAACCCTCCCTAGCCACTCAGAATCTCTCAAAAGATTTCTATTTCATTTCTCACGGAGATTAAACACATTTCTATTGACCTTTCCACTACACTTTATTAGTTTGTGTATTGGAAAAGGTGGCAGTCTGCCTCCAGCCCACCAGATTACCAAAGACGAAATGTGTACTATTATCCAGAGCCCAAAATGAGATCATATATACATCTCACTGAGGATACTTATCAACAGATATGCTTTCTAACTTCACACAATGTGAAAAACAAGAAATATATATCAAGAGTCCTACGCATCATCCTTGTGATTTTGCCAAAACATCTGAGTGACACTTAAGTAGTCACAGTGAAGATGGAAATCCTCTTAGGAGGCCAACATCAAACAACTCTTAGGTAGGTACGTTGTGAGATCCACTACACGGATCGAACTTGTGATACTAGATATCGATTCGGTCCAGCTTATGAATTGACGAATAAATTTTGAAAAATGAATAAAACTTGTGGAGTATCATAAAAAAACCGTTGCATCTTGACACACTGACTGATTTTCTAAATTGATTTTCAATCATATGTCATAGGGAAAAGCCTCACAAGGGTATCTGGACATAGGAAAGCTGAACACGAATTGACGGCTTAATCAGGAAGATAGTAACTTACCGATTCACTCTTACCGTGTTGTCTGCTTTGAGACACTCCGGTAATGAGAACACTCTAGTGTAGCTGCGAAACCTGTCAAGGCGATTCTTCGAAATTCTAACCTAATCACATGCCATATTTAATACTAAAAAACGGTGGCACCGTGTTGTTACAAACCCTATTCGACAAAGAGACAAAGCCTTTTATGCAGATATCCTGACGGGAGTAGGTAGTAGCTTCCCGATACAAGTCGAAGACCAATACCACACCAATACCACATGCTCATACTCGACCGACATATATAAAGACATCATGAAAGCTCAAGTACATGTTTCAAGACTTCCACTACTCTGATACCGTATGTCTTTCTTGAAGTGATGAAGTATTAAAGTCAAAGAATTTCAAAGAAGTTTTCTTCACTCTGATACCGAACGTCTTTCTCGAAGTGACGAAGTGTTATAGTTAAATATTTTCAAGAAAGATGTCTTATTCAAGCTTTCAAGACCAAGAAACAACAAAAGTATGAGCATGTCAGTCTAAAAGTCACAAGTGCACAAGACGGTGACAAGATAACAAGATGATGATGAGAGATTATGCTTGGTTGATGATCTCAAAGAAGTTCAAGTTCACATACAAGATAAGTCAAGCTTATCAAAACAAGCTCAAGCTTATCGAAACAAGCTCAAGCTTATTGAAACAAGCTTAAGCCTAAAAGCCAAAGACCACTAAGCCATATTTACAAGATGAAGTCAAGAAAACAAGTCTACGAGCACAAGACTGAAGATAAAGCATAGTATGCTAGGTTTTAGTTTTTGTAAAATGGAGTGACCTCCCTTAGAGGGAGATTGTTAGGAACACGAAAAGTGTCGGTCACTTCCATTATATCATTAGATAGCTCATAAAGTAATATTTGGAACCTTAACAAGCTAGATTAGGAAAAGCCCATCCGGCCATGTATAAGGATATATAAGCCCTTTCCATGCTATGGAAAGGGTGCTGGTTGTTCATTTCTTACACATAGTAATCTAACATTTCTATTTTCTTTCTCTCTCTAAGTGTTCATCCAACCACCTCTCTTTCTCTCTCTAAACTCTACATTGAATTCATACCTTGTGTGTGTTAAGATATTCTACAATATTAATACATTTTCCTTTCTTTCACTAAGTGCTACAACCCTCCTTTCTATCTCTAAACTTTCTATCTTGATTAGTTGGTAAGTGATTTGATACTTCTACACGGCTCATTATGAATGCCTGCATACATCTTTAGATGATCTCAAACCTGCAAAGAAAAAACACATTAGAAAAAAAGATTGTCATGGGAATCCAGTTGGCGATTACATAATGGACACTGAAGCAGGTTTAAGTTAGTATTGCTACTAACGTCCCATTGCCTCAGTGTATCTTGAGTCTTTAGCTTCCGTTTGATAACCAACCAAAGCCTTTTTACGCGTCAAGTAAATCATTATTCCTACAGCTTGAAAATAAGGTAGAAAATGGGCAGGTTCTGTAACGAGCTGAAATGGGTTCTTGTTAAAACATAACATTTTTCTGCGGGTTGACCGAGAACATTTTACCATCGATATCTTCTAATATTCTTATAAACAATTAGTGTCTCAAATATTAGTGCAAAACATGTTTGATTTGAGTCTGTTTGATTGATCTATTTGACACGTTTCATATTGTATACCAAAACTCATGTGGCTGTTAACCGTAACCAACAAGGAGATGGTTTACCAAAAATTAACAAACTAGAGATCTAGGAGATAGTTGTTGTTATATGCTCGTATTATACCAAAACACACGTATACACAGATGATACATTTATTAATGTAATTAATATATTTATCGTATATTTGTTAATTATATTAATAATGTTTTACGAAATGATTTTACGATCGTTAATTATACCGTTAGATGCTATAACTAATTTATAGGCTTTAACTATACAAGTGAGGGACTTGGTAGTACGAAAACCAAACCCATGGGGTGTGTGGTTGTGTGACCGGTCGACTAAGAAAGAACAAAGGAGAAGAGTGTCGACTTTTGGAACTTGAGGAGATGATAGACTCAAACTTGAATAACAAGTTTGAGGACTATATAAACACCCCTTAGGGCTTCAAAAATCACACACGCCAGAAAACAATTACTAAAACCCTTATTCTGTTTTCTCTGTGTTCGACAATCAAGAATGAAAACCATATAGTATGCATGAAAAGTTATACATACGTATGGATGCTAAAGTCATATATATGCATGCAATACTTATTGCCTCTACTGATTAGGTTTTCTTCTAAAACATGCGATCGGTTTTTTATTCCCTTATGGGATTCGATCTCTAGATCTAAGAACAATCAAGAATATCGTGTTCGTGTTGAGTTGTTTATTCGTGAAGCAAGCACTAACATTCAAGCGTATTTCATAGACGTGTAGTGTGAGCAACTTGTAGAGATGGTTGTTTTAATCACTACAAGGTTTCAAGATTCAAGATCAAGAATATATTAATAGTCTTAGTAATTATATTGATTCGAGGTTGGTACAAATTATGTGTTATATTTATTTGTTAATCCATAATATTAAACTAGATCCATCCGCTGTGTACTCGTAGTAATTGGTTACTAGATTATCAAAACCCAACAGTGGCATCACAAATCATTCGTTTGATGTTATGGGTTACAACTGAAAACGAATAAAAGATCGATAAGTTTTTACTTGTTACAAAACTGTCAGTTGTTTAAGCTTCGTGCAAATTAATTAATTGTTTAATTTAGAAATCATGACAATAACATGCATTCTTATCATGTATAATTAATTAAAAACTTGATCTTGATATATATATTAATCGATTAATAAGTAAAAAAGGGCTACATCTATATTAATTTGTTAATTGTGTGATACAGAGTTATATATTTATCCGGTTATAAGACTTATGCAACCAAGTTATATTGGTGTATGTAGTCCATTTGTTTTAGGCTCGTTCTGACAACAAGTGGGAGCCTTTGGATTCTCCAATTGGGGAAGACTCTATCTTTGTAATAAGGATAGAGACCGTGGATCTTTATGTGTTTATTGCTTTATTTTATTTATTGCAATATAAGAGTCTGTCTTATGTTTCTACCACTCTTCTGTTTGTTTTATGTGTTTCTATGATTCATTGTGACTTGTTTATATTTGCAAATAGATTTTTGAAATTAAATAGAGTATAAACTATCGAAATCTGATTTAACCGATATTCTTGCGAGTTCTTCGAGGGTGTGGAAAATATATTGTAATGTTCCCGCGACGAACTTGCTCGAATTATTGGTTCAATGTATGTTACATATATGCTTATATTTTCCTTGTGACGTGTTTATATGCAAAATGACTTTTGAAATTTAACGGACAATAAACTATGAAAATTTGATTTACTAAATCAATATTCTTGCGAGTTTATGTGTCGTGAAGTCGGGTTAGGTTTACACTATAATTTTCTCCCGCGACGAACTTGCTTAAATTATTGGTTTAATAAACTTTAATTATAAAGTTTTTGTGCTAATTTATCAATGACATAATTTGCTTTAACTGATAACTTGCAAGGCGTGAAGCATAGGTGTGAGTTATTGCAAGCACATGGTTTTAGCAAATAGTCTAGGGTTTGTTTGAACTTTAATCTTATGTCGTGCCACTACATGTTTTGACATATGTGGTAATTATTGGAAGAACTTGTGTTTTCAAACACATGCATAGTACAATATAGGGTTCGATCATTCTTTAATCTTTTCCGTAATAAAAGTTCACCTAAAAAGGTTAATAAATTTGGTTTCTTAACTTGTGATACAAAGATGTATGTATGCTTCTTTGTACACTTTTTGATACATGTTTTATCAAATTTATGTGAATACCCTATGTGTAAATTTAATTCTATGCCGCCCAATCTAAGAACACTTGCAATTATTTTTCACTCTCTGGTCAGATCACAGGTGAATTGTAACCCAATGTGAATTTCTCTATAGGTCAGACCTATGTTAATTTTTATACGTTCTTACATTGGATGACTTAATCGAGTATGGTTGGTCAGATCTTCGACCTGAGGCATAAGATGAGACAAAACATGCCACATGACATTTGTAGAATGTTCTCCAATGCCATTAGTCTCATAAATTTAAGAGTTGCAGTTTTTATGCAATTATCGCACGTCACATATCTCTTGCACCCATGAATTACTAGTTGGTCACACCTTCTGTAATAAGTGAGAGGTGTCAAGGCATGTCTGATAGTCATTAAATTAAATTAAATGGTTTATTTTAAAACATGGTAGTACATTTATAAAAAAATTGTTTCTCAAAATTCTCAACATTGAACTTTTAAGTTCAAAAAAATGTTATTATTGCAACATATAATAGGTCAACTAAAGATTGTTTTTTCAGTGTGAACAGACAAACCAAGTCTCATAACCTGTAAGTAAAAAAGACTCACTCCTATCTTCTCTCTTTGCTTGACTAAGCTAAAAAAGATAAAATTGAATTTTCTCGACTATATTTAAAGAGAAAATCTCAATAAACTGCAACGAGTAAAGAAAATTACAAGCATATTTTTCTTGAACTCACTTTATTCCCTAAGGTGCTACACCCCTTTGTGGCTAGGTAGACCGATTGAGGAGGAATTGCATGGTAATTTTCAAGTTAATGAAAGCATAAGTGGCTAGTCCCTCATCTACATAAGTAGAACTTCGTATACTCTTGTCAATACCTAAGTACATTACTACTTGTAGGTATTCTAGGAGAGTAGAAAAGTAAATAAATCGTTATTTGCGTACTATTGGTGATGTAATACTTACAATGTTGACAAATCTAGTGGGACCTTTGTGTTTTATTACTAAAAACACATTCATGTAATGTTGTCTAAATTTAGTGGGAGCTACATGTTTTATGTCCTTATTAGTTTCCCATATTATTTCTAGCGGTATTTGCAATAGGGCTTCGATAAATGGAATATTAATATCGAGTTGTTTCAGATTCTTTAAAAAATTTCATTGCAGTGCTTCTTCTTTTTCTTTTCTCACTCGGTTTGGGAAAGAGATAGATGACTATTATGGTTTTACTAATGAGTGGGCAGCTTTTTCCAGAATACTTGAACATTTATTTTCCACACCGTCATCATGCAGCTTTTCCTGCACATCTTGTTCAAATCTGGGAGGTTCATTCTTGTTAATTCCAGTTTCATTAATTTCTTTACTACGGGTGGCTTCAGACGTCATCTTTCCTCCCCTAGTTGTCACTCCTTTGACTTCGTTTTTTGGAATCAAAATATTACTCACAACCTTTGACAATTCATTTACCTCGATTTTCAGCTCACTTAATAAGTTGCTTCGTGTTTTTAACAAAAGCTCGTTGGTGATTCTAAATTCTTTAATGAATATTTTCATCTCCTCGTGTTTGCGTCTACCTTCATCAATGAATGTATCCAATATTTCTTCCATAGTTATCCTCCTCATAGGGTAATCGAACGGGTAAAGAATCTCCCTGTAAATGGTACCTGAAAAGAAAGACATAATTCGAAGTAAAACTATTCAAGAAAACTAAACTAGAAAGCTAACTAACATTGTTGCTGTATCAGACAGTCGATATGTCGTATTCAGTAAACTGGATATGCCATATTGATGTAAGATGTCGAATACGCTGTATTCAAAGAAATGGATACGTTGTATTCAATAAATAGCAGCAGACAATAGACAAATAAAACTAAATTTATACTAAAAATACCAATAAAACAAGAAATTAAACAATCTCACTCACCGGCAGCGGCGCCAAAAACTTGATGTGTCGTTGTGTGGTGTATATTTTTATGATTCAAGTTTTAAATTTATATTTTGCCGACTTAACAAAAAACAACACTTTCACGAGCAGTGTACCCAGTCGGTGGTAGATTCGTGGTAAGTAAGGTGTCGATCATTAAGAGCGAGAGCGTTAATTCCTAATTCTATTAGTATTTTAGTTATCTAAGTTAAACCAAAAACTAATGCAAAAGGGGTTTTTTAGCCTGAGAGACTGGCACGAGGTTTACTTATCTAACCTAAGGTTTTGATGACAAGTAAAGCAATAATCACACACAAGAAGACAAACAAACGATAGGATAGCGGTCGAGAACTAATGTAAGGAAAACGTATCAACCATGAATAATCTGATAAAATGCAGGTTTATTTATTTAGTGCAATGATTGTCTTATCTCAAAGGGTCATATCATTCCTAGACTTAGGCGGTACTTCTTCCTAAGACCTAGACACGCTAATCTTGTCATAATTAGACGCATCCGCATAAAGCAAACATTTGTTGATTATAATCTATCTTAGGAGATTAATAATGGTCCTCTTACTAAACCCTAGCTCATGGAGACTTTAACCACTTACTTCTTAATGGCTCTTTATATACTAGTAGTCCACTGTCCGAGTCCTTACCAATTGATTAAAACATACTCATTGGTACCAAGGTTACCTTATGGCTCAACTAATGTTGGATCCCGAACTTAATAGATCTTGAACCTTTAGCTTGCAAAGGGTTTGTAACTTTAGATAAATCCAAAGCAACAATAGTGAAACACTGATTTAACACTATTGATTATGCGGAAACTAATTAACAATGCTAAGAAGAACAATATTAAGTAACACAAGAAAACTTTATATTATAACTTGAATCTGACTAGGTTACAGGTTACAAAGACTATGATTGCTAAGATGATCTCTATTGATCTATGTTGATCTATATCAACTAACTATGACTAGGGTTCCTTTTATACACCAAGGAAAACCCTAATGGGCTTTATAAAACGCGTATAGAGATCATGCATATCTTTTCCTAAGATATCTCATGCATATCTCTAACTCTAACATACTTCTGCATAAGCGGACTTAACTATTACATAACCAGTACTAACTTATAATGAACTACCAGTACTAACTATGTTAACTCTTCTACCAGTACTAACAAGTGTACTGGCAGAACTAACTATATAACAAATAGAATTAAGTCTTGTATACATAATTCCTAACAATCCTCCCCTAAACTTGAACTTCACTTGTTAACTTCAAGTTTCTTCAGTTTTCTTCAACTTGAGCTTTTGAGGATTGTATCCAAACACTTCTCTTTAATCATTAGCTTCTCTTTAATGATGATCTGTTTGTTGTTGATTTGAAGACATGTCATACTTTGGCTTTTAATCTTTAACAGTATATCTTCCTCTCTGCATCACAACTCTACAACAACATCCAACTAAGTTAGCTTTGTAATTTTTGGCAAACTACCAATCATCAACGGATTTGATATGTCTTTACCATGAGCCGTTTGCTATCGACTAGTCAATGCTTCATTGCAGTAACAAGGTGCATTGATAACCTTATAGTTTTTAACAAACTATCAGCTGTCACAGATTTGAGATCTCTTTACCAGTAGCCGTTTGCTCTGGAGTAGCCAATGCTTTAGTGCAACACTATGGTACATTAATTACCATACAGTTTTTGGTAAACTGTCAACCATTAACGGATTTGAGAAGTCTTTACCAAAGCCGTTTGCTTTGGATTAGCCAGTTCTTGATGTCTGTTAGACATGGTGAACTGATGACCATTTGTTGTGTGGTTGCTAAACCAACACTTAAACAATCCTTCTCAACTCCATTACAGCTTCCAGATATCCAAACCATACCTTAGCTACTGAGAATCCAATTATCATCTTAATCCAGCTTGCTTCTCAATCATCTTCAAAAGTTGATAGCAAACTTCATCCATTGTTCCATCTAGAAGCTTCATCTTTAGCATTACTTGGCAAGCATCTTTTGACAAAGGATAATTTCTATCTGCTAACATATATATAGTAGATGCATCCAATGTTAGGAAATGTACTGCACAAGAAGGATAATACCTCTAATTAATCATCTTCTGTTGAAGTGGCAAACTCCAGATTGCATCATCACTAAGGGGTGGATCAAACATGGTCTTTAGATCACCCCAAAGTACTCTATCGTATATCTCTTCAGGCCTATTTACTCCATACTTCTTTATCACCAATTTGTACAATTCTGTAAGATCATCTCTTGAAAAGTCTTTAAGTATGGCTCCAAAACTCATATATATTTTATCAGAACCATCTCTTCTTATAATCTGATAAACAGCCTTTAGACTAGATTGAGGAATGATCTTCCAATCAACAATACTAGGAGGTTTTGTAGGAGTTGGAATAGCATCTATTCCAATCTCAGATTTTGATGAAGCACTTGTGACTTTATCCTTCATGAATGCTTTCCTTTCTTCTTCACTTTCATCTTATGCAATCTTGTCAATATGTATTCCTTTCCTTGCCTTTTGCTTCCTGATTTTACCTCTCTTCTTTACAGACTTCTCAATTTCTTCTTCCTTAGCAATCACTAGCTCTGTAATACTTTCTTCGAAGACTGAAACCTCTTCAATGGTCTTTTTTTTCTTTGAAAATTCTTGCTCCAGCTGAACACCTTGTCTCTTTAATCTTTCATTAGTTTCCATTGGCACAAAGTTTTCAATACTCTTCACCAGCTTTTCAAATTCAGTCTTGAGCTCATCAAAAGTAAGTTTCTTCAATTGAGTCAATCTCCATGAGCATTGATTCTTGATGAAGGTACTCATATAATCTCTTTGTTATGCCTGTATCATTGGCTTGCTCCTTCTTGCCTTAGCCTTTTGTTCATCATAGAACTTCTTTTTCTGATTTATCATTTCCACCATCCTTTTTGCAAAATCTTCACTAGTCATACTTTCTCCTTGTAGACTCTTGGCCAGTTCTGCATTTGCTTCAAGTTTTGCTCTGATGGTATCCCAATCCTCTTTTGTATAAAACTGAGCAGCTTCTTGAACTTCAGCTTTTCTTTTCTTTTGTTGTTCTGATAATTCTTCCTCCTCTGAAATCCTTTTAGCTATCAAAGCATCCAAATGAACTTGTCTTGCAGCCTCTTCCTCCTGTAATGATTGCAATCTCATGGCTTTTACAAGACCAACTTCTTCTTGTTTAATTTGTCCTTTTGTTCTTTTGATAGCTTGAATTTCTTCTGTAGTCATTGGAGCTTTTCTTTCTCTTTGGCTTTTAATTGGAGAAGGAATTGTTACATTTATGGTTTAAACTACATGAGGAGTACTAACTGGTCCACTACCAGTACTAACTCCTAAGCTACCAGTATTAAAATCCTCATTTCTAGTATTAAAATCTTCACTGCCAGGATTAACTTCAATACCAGTATCCAAATCAGTACTAATATCTTTTCAATTGACTTTGACCTTGTTTTCCTCTTATATCTTATACCCTTATCAGTTGACTTTGCTTTCTGAGAAATGACCTGTGATAAGGTTTTAGCTGCTTCCAAGGTTGTAGGACTAATATCTTGCTCTTGTACCTCCCCTAAAGCACTGATTTTTGTAGGAGTCACAAAATCTGTATCTTGTTCCTTCATATACTCTCTGACTAAAGAAATTAGAGGATCATCATCAATATCTTGAATTTTCCTTCCTTGATTATCTGTTTCTTCATCCTCTAAGTCAGACATAACCACTTTCTTTGTCTTTCTTTTCAAGGCTACTTCCAGAGACTTCACCCTTTCAACTAGAGTAAGAACTACTTTCCCATAGGTAGTCTTTGTCTGATGCAACTCTTTCTCCAAATTAGCAATCCTGGTGACCAGCTTAGGTACAAGGACCATCAATTCTTTTAGTTGTAAGCTGTCCTCAGCACTTCCTAAAGTGTGACCTTCATGGAGAGGTGCTTTATGGGACCTGAGTGGAGACTCATGTATGTTACCACTATCCAACCCTGCATCTAAGCCAGAGGTTGTAGTGGTAGCTCCCTCAGTACCAACCCCCACACCAGTGGTGGTTGCCTCATCTACTACATGGGTGAAAGAGGACCCTGAGACTGAGGAATCTCAGTATCCTGTCTGTCAAGTTGCCTAGGTGGTAATGGTTATAGAAGTTGTTCATTGGTAGATGGAATTATTGGTTGAGATGTGGATGAGACTGGATCAGTAGGTGTGTGTTAGGGTTCAGCTGGGATTACTGAGCCTTCACCTTGATCCTCAGCTGTACCTGCCAACATTGCAGGCAACAATGGTACATAATCCTCTGTATATCCCCTTTTCATATTTGCAAAAATCTTTTTAGTCAAAGTTGGGGCTAAATACTTTCCATTATTTTCAATAGTGATACCTAAAATCATTTGCAAAAATCTTGGATACATTAGAAATTTAGTATTACTCTCTATGTTATGAACCATGCCATCAAAAATCAACTTTGAAAAATTATAAACCCTATTACTAGATAGACAGATCAATGCAGCAGCAATAGGACTACCAAATTGATCCCATCCACCAGACTTAGGGCTTAGGCAATGTAGAATGGTGTAAATTAAAAATTTCCATTGGGGTGTAAAATTCTTTTTCCAAAAAGTTAGTTTACCCTCAGAAACATACCCTAATGTTGCTAACCCATTATAAATTTTAGCATCAGGTAAATTACTAATACCTGATGCATCTGCCAATTGAAGATTACTTCTGACAGATGCCTCAGTAATAGTATATTCCTTATTATCAATGGATGCTACTAATTCTGGAGTCCCATTAGCAACTAACTATGACTAGGGTTCCTTTTATATACCAAGAAAACCCTAATGGGCTTTACAAAACACGTATAGAGATCATGTATATCCTTTCCTAAGATATCTCATGCATATCTCTAACTCTAACTAACTTCTGCATAAGCATACTTAACTATGACATAACCAGTACTAACTTATAATGAACTACCAATACTAACTATGCTAACTCTTCTACCAGTAATAACAATTGTACTGGCAGAACTAACTATATAACAAACAGAATTAAGTCTTGTATACATAATTCCTAACAATTAGGTTTCTCTTTTGAGTTTTAGTTGGTGGTTTTCTTCTCTGCTCTTCTGCTCTAAGTCTTGTAAAATGTTTCTTTCTTTCATTCATGAGCTCCACAAATAACTTTAACCTTTATTTAATGGTTAACTCTTCTCTCTCTTGCTCCTGTAATTTTGTAGCCAGCTCATAGTCTGCATCCAACATAGCTTGAACATCATCCTATTCAGCAATGTTTGCAGTTTTACTATCTAACTCTTCTCTTTCTCTTTCAAGCCTGGCTTCTTCATATAACTCTGCTTGAAGTCTCTAAGCTACATCAGCATCATATTTAATTTGATCTTTCTTCTTCTTTAGTTTTTCAGGTTCAACCATCTTTTCCTTTCCCTTTTCTTTTGGATCAATTTATGGAGGAGGTACTCTTACTCTTGTTCCAGACTCACTAGGATCTTGCATAGTTACTCCTTTTGCCTTTGATTTCTTACTCTTCATCTTTATAAGGGTTTGAGCAATAGTGAGGTCTTCATCTTTAATAGGAGTTGTTGTTGTTGTTGAAGGAGTACTTGGTTCAGTAGTACTAACAGATACACTAGCAGTAGTAATTGGTGCACTGGCAGTAGTAACAGGTTCAGCAATAGTCATATTAATGCTGGCAGTAATAATTGATATACTAGCAGTATTAACTCCAATATCATGACCATACCTCCCCTGAGTCTCTAAATCCTCTTGAAACCATGCAATCCCTTCATCTTGATCAATTTCATTCCTCCTATGTTTGGATGCATTCTCCTTATCACCCAAACTCTTTTAAGCAGAAGACTCTATCTTGACCTTGAATAATCTCCTCTTGAGTTGTGGAGTTCTTGACTTCTTCTTACTTTCTAGCTTCCTAACTCTTTTCTTCAACTTCTGAATTTCCAAAGCTTGAGCATTCTTTACATTCTCCAAGTCAAGAAATCTGTCAGACAGTTTTGTATGAAGGTCCATCAATTCCTATAGTTTCTGTTAGGAATTATACTTTGAGTTGATTATGACAAAACATATTAAAGATGGAGGACTTACAAGACAAAGATGGAATAACATTAATGCTGATTGAAGATTAGTCGAACAGTATTTAATGCTCAGCTAAAAGATAAAGATCAACATTAATGCTGATTGAAGATTAGTCAAATAGTATTTAATGTTAATTTAAGTTCCTAATTTATTTTATACTTATCTGTTGGTAAACCCTAACCCCTCTATTAATAGAAGCGGTGGTAGACGTCTAGTATTGATATCCATCATAGTTAGATCTCTCAATGAGAGTCTAATAGTTAAGCTTATTAGTTTATGTAATAGTTCATAGTCCGACTGAATTAAAGTCGAATAGTTTCTTTTTATTTATGAATAAAAACCTTGATCATAACATTGGTTGTTCTTATTTGTTATTCCGCGCTTGATCAAATGTTATATATCCTAGAATTGGGGGGCCAAATCGATCTATGAATCCTATATATAAGGTTTCAACAATTTGGTATCCAGAGAGGTTGCTCAATTGATAACTTAGATACACAGTTTTAATGATAGAAGAATCAAGAAAAAACCTAAACACAGACGCTTTATCTTGAACGCATGATGATGAGTTTATGGCTCGTTTTGGAGATTATTAAAGAGACATTTGATTATTACTTTATTTGATGTTTGTAGTTGCTTTTCACAGTTTTGTTGATTCTTAGCATATCTAAAAGGAGTGGTCACCTTAAGATAACATGTTCTGAATAAAAGGCGTGTACGATACTTGATTAATCTAGCATACAGGTGTAACGATTTACCTATGATGCTTACTACGTACATTTGATATCAATTTAAGGAGTACGTTATTGTGCTCAATGTCTCATTTAATAGAGGAATGAGGATTTTGTCAAGAGACATAGGTCTACTTATACATAGCAGGTATGAGACTCGACGTCATGTGGATAAACAGGATATAAGATACAAGTTTGGGAAATTCAACTTCTTTAACAAATTCGTATTATTCGTTTTTCTTCATCATTGATAATTTGCTGCTTGGAGCCTACTAAGTCCATGATTCAAGAGATGTAAACATGTTAAGGGAACTATGTTATATTTTACCATCTACATGCACTCCTATTTGATTATGACAAAAAGGGGAAGAGTGCATGGATTCAGGGGAAGTTCTTCATCTATATTAGCTTCAGGGGAAGCTTGTGCTTATTGGTTTTGTCATTATCAACTAGGGGAAATTGTTGGGAATTATTACTTGAGTGGATTATGACAAAACAATTAAAGATGGAGACTTACAAGACAAGCTGGAATAACATTAATGCCTGATTGAAGATACAAACAGTATTTAAATGTTAGCAAAAAGGAAAAAGATCAACATTAATGCAGATTGAAGATTAGATCAAATATTATTTAATGCCACATTTATAGTTTCCTTAATTTTATTTGATCTTATCTTGTCTTGTAAACCCTAACCCCTCTAGTATATAAAGAGGGGTAGGTGTCTAGTATTGATCATCCATCATAGTTAGATCTCTCGAATAAGAGTCTAATAGTTAGCTTATTAATTTATGTAATAGTTCATAGTCGACTAATTATAGTCAAATAGTTTATAATTTAATTAGTTTAGGAAGTTATATTGGATACCAAAAAAGGGTTGGATAAAGGGACTCACCACTAATCATCCATCTAAAAAGAAATCAATGGTTGTGATTAAAAGCATTTAATTATTTCACCTATTTTTTAAAATTTAAATATCTCCTAAACCGTTAATCGTTAAGCAAAAAAAATATATCATCACGACGAGCATTTAGTTATCTTTCTATAGATATCCACAATTGATATACTTTTCGACAAAAAAAAAATACGTTTTTTTCAGGACATATTTTCATCTTTTTTCCACGTTTTTTTCAGATTTTTCACGTTTTTTTTTTTCACTTTTTTTTATGTTTTTCACCTTTTTTTTTACGTTTTCACGTTTTTCCGTGAAAAAGTTTTTTTTTCGTTTTTTCGTTTTTCACGTTTTTTTCTCGTTTTTTTTCCGTGTTAGAAATTTGCATTAAAAATCATATTATATATAACACAAATATCAATAAGATTTAACACTAAAATTAAATATCATATATGACAAAGCACTATATCATATATGATATAACAATATCATATGTGTAACAATAGCTCTAATAACTAGATATGATATAACACTATCATTATGAAATTAACACAACAACAAAGTATTTAACAGTAAATCTAAATATCATACATGATACTCAAGCAAGTTACAACGAGAAAAAGTCGAAAAAAATATGAAAAAACACGAAAAAAACGAAATATTGATTTTTAGTCGAAAGTATAATCACAATGTAAAAACGTGAAAACGTGGGAAAAAAAGTGAAAAAAAACATGAAAAAAAACGTGACAAAAAACTTGAATTTTTTTTTTTTTTTTTTTTGTCGAAAGTATATCAAAAGTGGATATCTATAAGAAAGATAATTTAAATGCTCGTCGTGATGTTATATTTTTTTTCGCTTGACGATTAACGGTTTGAGAGATATTAAGATTTAAAAAAAAAGATTAAAAATAATTTTGGGTTTAATCTTATCCATTAGATTAAGATGAAGATGAAGGGTGAAGATTGGTCTCCCTACTATCCACAAAAAAACTTTGTATCCAATGAACCTAAATCTTATTAGTTTCTGAAATAAAAACCTAGTTCATACATTTTGTTCTTATTTGTTATTTCAGCTGCGTGATCAATGTTATGATATCCTAGATGGACAAATCGATCTATGAAGCCTACTATTAAGGTTTCAACAGTTTCATACTGTCCTCCCCTTCCAAGTATGTTAACTCTTAAGAGAGGTGGTTTATTGGACTGTTTAAACAACCTCTTAAACCTAGTTTGAGTAGGTCTGTCCCCCAATATGGTGTCTTGGCACCTGGGACTACCACCTAAACCAATTCCTTAGGAAAAGGATCATTAGGTATTGCCATGGATTGGGTCCTATTTATGTTACCACTGCCATGCTCTGCATCTAAGCTAGTAATAGTAATGGCAGCCCTTTCCACACTGTCTCCCCTCTCCTAATGGACAGTCTCGTCTGCTACAAGGGTAGTAGGTCCACTAGACTAAGATATCTTAGTGGCCTTTCTTTATGGCTTCCTATTTTTTAGGTCAATTCGTTGAGATGATGATGCTAAACAATAGGGATTGGTTCTACAGAATGGTAAATAGTAGTAGAGTGTGTGATGGGGTTCAAAGGGACGTCCTGAACCTTCACCTCCACTGCTTATGATGTATCAACAAATATCAAAAACAAGGAATTCACAGACCCCTGAAAAAATCTTTTCCTTGCCGTCTCATGTTACAAAAACCATTTTAGTATAAGAAGGTGATATCATATTCATCATTAAAAAATGATGTAAGAATTTCAATTTGATTGTTCAAAAACAGTTGTAAAAACCTTGGATACATTAAAAAAATTTAGAATTAGGACCCAAGTTTCTCAACATACCATCAAAAATCAACTTAGAAAAAGTAAACTTTTGTTTCTTAGCCAACATATAACTGTAGATGCAATTATTAGTACCAAATTCATCCAAGCAGTGATTTAGAATTTTCATAAACACCAAAGAATGGTAGTATAAGAATACTTCCAATAAGGGGAAAAGAAAGATTTATAAAAAGTATTTTACAGAAAGATGTCATCACCCATCATTGAAGGTTTTCAAGCTCCATGTCTTCTAGATCAAAGTTTCTCAAAGCAAAGCTCTGATACCACTTGTTGATCCCAAACCTAGATCGATTCCTTAGGTTGTCTAAGGTTAAATTACCTTGGATAAATCCAAAATAACTTGTTGTAGAAACTTTGTATGTATATTAAAGTGTATGCGGAATCTACACCTTAATACCTAGAAGTATTATGAATAAAACAGTAATCTTGAACAAACAAAGATATAACCAAATGCTCCAATATTATTAGATCAATAATACGAGTACTCTTCACTTAGTACTAGGGTTTACAACCTTGAAGCTTTTCTTAATCGACTTTGACAACTATGAAGACTTATGTGCAAAACTGATATCCCAACTAATGCCCTAGAGCCTCCTTTTATAGACTTAAGGAGTCCTAGTCGGCTTACAATACATTCCTAAGATATCTTAATCTTTTCTAAACATAAACGTAATCTTTTAAATAAATACATTATGTATATCTTGTACATAATATCTCAATACTTATCTTCAGAAGTATTCTTGTTCTCCAAACAATCTTTATCTCTTTAATTCGTCTTTATCCTCTTGATAGTAGAAAGTCTTCAAGCAGTTGTAATCCTTTCACCAGCAGCACTAATAAACATAAGCAGTAGTAATATTAGTACTAGCAGTACTAATATATACTCACAGTAGTAACTTGTACTAGCAGTCTTAACATTTACTACTAGCAGCACTAACTACTTAGCTCATATTTTAGTCTTTAATACTGAGCAGTCTTAACTTCAACTAACAACACTAAGTTTATGCTATCAGTACTAAATTATACTAACAGTAGTAAGTAGCAGTGGTAACATTATACTACCAGTACTAACCACTTAGCATAATTTCCATTATGTACCTGAGCAGTAGTAACTTCCAAGAATCCGTAAAGTCTTTTAAGTCCCAACAATCCTCCCCTAAACTTGATGTTCATCTTCTGAATCTTCAAGTTTCCTCTTTAAAAGTCTTCATCATACTCAGGAAGATGCATTCAAACCTTTCTTTAACCTTTTTGCTGCTTTACCATAAGCTTTAGCAGCTGATAGCAAATCTTATTTTGATGATAAGTTTGAAGTTTCTTGTTTAGCATATTGGTGATGGTTATTGGTGTGAGGGGATATCTCTTTTCAACCAACATAAAAATGTGGACATTATCAAAACTTACAAAGTGAAATCCTGATGAATCAATCAACTTCCAAATGGTCATCCTATATCCTTGTAAAATTCTCCATACATCACTTCTTTTTTCTGGTTCAAACATGACTTTTATATCTCCCCACAACACTCTTTCAAATTCATCTTCATGCCTTATATCACTATACTTTGTCTTCACTATCCTCCAAAGAACCTCCAAGTCTTCTCTGTCTATTCCTTGTAGCATCCTTATCATTGAAGAGTATCTTTTAGAACTTCCATCTGATCTTATCAATTCATAATGTACCAACATACCTTCTTTAAGTAACTTGTAATCAATAATCACAGGTAGTTTGGTAGAAAGTGGTATAGCATCAATTGCTATATCTTCATCCTTTTTAATCACTAAATACCTCTTTAGCTCATCTTCATCATCTTCATCTGACTCTTTGTCTTCCTCTATTCTTTGTTTCTTTGAGGATTCTTGTTGTTGCTATTTTCCTCCTCTTTTCCTTCCAAGCATCTTGTTTCTGCTGCTTTTAGTTGTCTCCTTACTACCTTCTACCTTATTTTCTTTGTTTTCTTGTACCTCAAAACCCATAGCCACAAAGTTATTTATCCTCTTCATTTCCTTATCAAACAACTTTTGAATTTCATCAAAAATCTTTCCCTTTAGCTGTTTGTATATGTATCCACCCATGTGCTTAAGATAGGTAGACATTTGAGTTCTCTTTTGTGCCTTGGTAGGAGGTCTGTTTCTCTTTTCTTGTGCTCCGAGTGTAGGAAAATGTTTTCTTCTTTTCTCCATTAGTTCCATAAATAGTTTTCCTTTTTCCTCATCTGTCAACTCCTCTCTTTCTTTTGATTAGAGTCTTTCAGCCTGTAATCTATCAGCTTCTATCATAGCTTGTGTATTTTCCCATGACTCAATCAATGCTATATTAGCTTCTTCTTCTTGTTTCTTTTCTAGTTTTTGTTCTTCTATTAATTCAGCATCCAACTTAGCTTGAATATCTCTTTCAATTTGTTCATCAAGAGCAATTTGATCTTTTCTTTTCAAAAACCTTCCGGCTCAATCATAATACCTTTTCCTTTGTCTTTAGAAATTAAAGGTTGTGCCTCTTGTGGAACTCTAAACTCACTTAGTTCCTATACTACTACCCCTTTAGCCTTGGGTCTTGTAGTTGTTGTTGTTGTAGCAGCAGTAGTAACAACTTTAGGCTTAGCTGCTTTGATCTAAATAAGTGTCTGAGCCAAAGTGATTTCCTCAATAGTTGTAAGAGCAGCACTATCTTCAACACTAGTAGTAGTTGTAGGAGCAGCACTATCTTCAACACTAGCAGTAGTAACTGCTTCACTAGTAGTACTATCATCAAGCTTAGTACTCTGTTCATCTTTCTCATCAACTTTTGCTTCCACAGGCATCTCATCAGTATCCAAAACTCCAGTATCAAACATCAATTCATCATCCTATCTTTCTTGAGTTTCATCAACTAAAGTTACATCATCATCCTTATCAAGATCTGCAATACTCCTCCCCTGTTTAGATGCATCTTCAGGAGCACCCAAACTCTCCTGATCTTTAGAGGACTCAACTCTCCTAGACATACCAACTTTCTTGAGTCTCTTCAAACCTGTAGGTCTTGACATTTTCTTCCTTTCCAACCTCTGGATCCTCTTCTTCAAAGCAGCAATCTCCTTTGCTTGAGCATCCTTTGCTTTTTCTAAATCAAGAACCTGTGTTTGCAATTTAGTACATAAAGCCATCAAATTAGTTAGTTGCATGCTATCCTCACCACTAGGTTGTGGATCATTGGAAGGTGTGGGTACACTTTCCTCATGCTCTGTCTCATCTTGAGAAACCTCTGCCTTCTGTCTCTGAGTCTTCTTAGATGATTGTTTCTTCTTGGTTTTAAAGGATGTAGATGGTTGATCAAGAATGGGTACTTAAGTGGAATCAGTTGGATGCCCTGAATCCTCACCCACCTCTTTAGAAGCTTGAACCATCATTGTAGCAAATAAAGGTGTTATTCTCCCAGAAAAATCCTTTCCAACTCTCTTTATATTAGGAAAAACTTTCTTTGTGTGAAAGGGATTAACAAAAATCTTCTTATGAGCTGACATATCTACAAGTTGTTGATTAATGAAAACTTGTAAAAAACATGGATACATCAAGAATTTGACCCCTCAATCTAAGTGTTTCAACATAGCATCAAAAATGTACTTAGATAGATTAAACTTCTGATTTGTTGCCAAGCATATATCAAAGAAGCCATAGAACAACTAAACTCATTCCATGCATTGGATTTAGCACTTAGACATTATGTAATAGTGTGAATGAAATACTTCCACTGTGGAGAGAAAAAGGCTTTATAAAAAGTAAGCTTTTGAGAAGGCTTTTCATACCCCATACATGCCAGTTCTTCAAAAATAGTAGTAGTTAGAAGACAATCAGTACCTTCTGCATCATCCAAGTGAAGATCTTTCCTAATGCTTGACTCCGTAACGATAACCCTCTTTTTATCAACTAGGGCTTGTAACTGACGCACTCCATTAACTGTCTGTACCTTGGCAGTTGCCCAAAATTGTTCAATACAAGATGTGTAGATGATTGGATTGACTGTTAAAGCATAATGAATAGAACTTGCTTTCAAGAAATCAATTATGTCTGCAAACCCATCACTTTCTACAGGTTTTTCCAAGAATGCTACCACATTGTGCATTTCAGCAAACTTAGGGCTTGACATGATGATGATGTTGATGATCAAAGATGAAAATTTGAGTTAGGGTTTACGTTTCGAGAGGATTTGAATGAATGAAATTGAATAAAGAAGTAAGTGAAACCCTTAATCGAAGTATTTATAAAAACACCCTCAGCAGCAGGAACTTGAACTGGCAGCATTAACATATGCCTAACAGCATTAACTGAACCCAACATAAGCTTAGCAGCAGTAAAGTATACCAGCAGTAGAAACGGTATGCTTAGCAGCATTAACTCCAATAACCTATTAATTACCCTAATTTCATTCCAAAAAGTAATTCTCATCATCAAACTTGATTCTCACAAACTCTCTTTCTGTTTTTATGCTCACATTATCTCTCAATTCTTTTTGCTCACATAATCACTCATTTATGTTTTTATGCACACATCTCTCTTTCTATTTTTAAGCTCACTTAATCTCTCATTTCTTTTGGCTCACCAAAACACTCTTTCTGTTTTTATATGACAGTTGTGTACAAAATTCCATCAATTCCAATAGTTTCATACTGTCCTCCCCACTTCCAAGTGTGTAACCTCTTAAGAGAGGTGGATCATTAGACTGTTTAGATGTAATCTCAAACCTAGTTTGAGCATTCACATCCCCCAATATGGTATCTTGGCACCTGGGACCACTACCTGAACCAATTCCCTAAGGAGTTGATCCATTAAGTGTTGCCATGGATTAGGTCTTACTTGATGTTACCACTGTCCTGCTCTGCTTCTAAGCTAGAAGTAGTAGTGGCAGCCCTTTCCATTCTGTCACCCAACTCCTTATGGACAGCCTCATCACCAACCTTTTTCAGGGGGACCACTAGACTGAGGTATCTTGGTGTCCCGACCTCTTTTGACATGCCTAGATGCTTTTGATTCTTTGAACATACATTTGATATAACATATCCTTTATCATCATGTTATGGCTTGCCCTGCACATAAAGAATAAGGAAATTAGATTCCTTTGGGGACCCAAGCCATTACTGACTTATATCTGCCTCGTACATCAATGTAGTTATATATTTTAAAAGCAAGTGATGCACCATTAGGTTTGGTAGGTCTCGAAACCCAATATGCTGAGGACTTTATAGCATTTACCCCTTTTACCCTAACAGTACTAACTGGTGCTGTATATGGACTAGCAGTATTAACTACTCTAGGCCTAACAGTGTTAACCTTTTGATGAAAATACCTGTTAGTTAATCTTATTTTCTTATAAAATGTCCTTTTAGCAGTTGATTGTGCTTGTTTAGAAAAATGTGTCTTTGATTTAGCACTATGAACTGCTGTTTTGGGGTGAGCAGTATTAACAGTCCTAACAGTATTAAGTGGTGTGAGGTCAGTTTTCAACAAAACTGCTTTTGGAGACATATTCCTAAGTACAGTAGGGTGTGTGGTTTTGGCATCCACCCTATTGTAATTATTTCTAGATACTATGCCTCTTCTTTGATGATTATCACAATTAATCTGCAAATGATTAAAACTTCCACATATAAAGCAAGCCTTGTTATACATCACAAAATCTTTTCCTAGTTGATTAGACTTCTGTCCATTCTAATTCCTCTGATTACCCCTAGGAGATTGTGATCTATACATTTATGCATACCTAACTGACTTTTTAACTGGTTTTTCATGATTTTTAGGTTTAGTAAACTCTAACTTTTTATTAACAAGAAAAATAGTTTCTTTATCAACATTAGGTGAAGACTCAACAAAGCTACGTGTGTCTTGTGATACTTGTTCTTCTACCAAAGACTTAATAGATTTTTCTTTAGAATTATCTGATTTTTTTATCACAAACAACATTAGACTCTTTCTCACTATCCTTAGGACCATAACCTTTGAACTCAGTGAAGAATACTAGTAATCTTTGATATTATGCAAGAACTAGAGAGATAAGTAGGTTGGAAAGTTTCTTAAGAGAGAAAGTAATATAGAATAGATGATAATAATATTATGTGTGTGAAATGAGAAATGAAACAACCAACCACCCTCTCCAAGGCATGGAGAGGGTATATATACTACATACAAGGCCGACCAATGGGCTTTACTAAGGCTTCCATGGGCCTTGGGCCATATTAGCTTACTAAGCTTATCATATGTTTACCTACGGGCTAAGACTAGTATATATTGGAAGTGACCAAGACTTTTCTTGTTCCTAACAATCTCCCCCTAAGGGAGGTTACTCCAATTTACAAAACTTTAAATCTAGCATATTATGCTACATCTTTAGTCTTCAGCTCATAAACTTCATTTCTTGATTTTCCCTTGTGAATATGTTGTAGTGATCATTGACTTTGGGATAGAGCTAGTTCCTTTATCTTGATTTGTATGATAGAATGTGATCTTGAGCATCTTAAGATCATCAACCAAGCATAATCTCGTTGCTATCTTAATGAATCTTGCCATCTTGTGTAACTTGTGACTTCTATACCAGCATGCTTATACCTTTCTTGATTTGTTGACTTGAAAAGCTTTAATGTTGCATCTTTCTTGAAATTATTTAACTTTAACACTTTGTCACTTTGAGAAAGACGTTCGGTATCAGAGTGACGGAAACTTCTTTGAAATTCTTTGACTTTAATACTTCATCACTTCAAGAAAGACGTACGGTATCAGAGTAGCAGAAGTCTTGAAACACGTACTTGAGCTTTCATGATGTCTTTATGTTTGTCGGTCTGGTATGAGCATGTGGCTATGAATCTTGTGAGTCGGCGGGAAACAGGTACCTTTACCACCATCTTTAAGTTTCTTGCAATAAAACAGTTATCAATAAAGTGGGGGGACGAATATGGCTTTGTCATTACCCCGTGTTTGGTTGGAGTAACCTTCAAATCCATGAGGATCAACTTGTGATCAGGTAGATTCAATTTAATAAGAATTTCCTTGACAGGATTTCCAGCTGAAGTATAGAATCTTTCTAACACATGTGTATTAGATTCATCAAACTCAGCATGTTCTCATTATTAGAACGTCTTAAAGCAGACAGCACGATAAGAGTGAACCAGCAAGTTACTATCTCACCGATTGAAGTAAAAATTGATTTGAAAATCAATCGACGTGTCACTTGTTAAAGTGGTTTTGTGACGCATCGAGAGTTTTGATCATTTCAAAATTCATCATCAATCGTTAATTCATACCCTGGAACAAGTTTGATTCTTATAGAATCGCACCATCATTTCTTTCCAGTTGTCACAAGTTTGATTCATATAGAATCGCACAAGTCACCTACCATGAGCTTGTTTGATGTTGGCTCAAGCAGGATTTCCATCTTCATTGTGAATTATATCACTCGGATGTTCTGGCAAAATGCAAAAATCACTCAAGGATAATGCGTAGGACTCTTTATGTATATATTTCTCGTTATTCACATTGTGTGAGATAGCAAGCATAATTTTGACAAGTGTCCTAATGAGATTTATGGATGATCTCTTTTGGCTTTTGGGCATAATATGCACTTTTGATTTTAGTGGAACGGTGGCTGGGAGCAGACTGCCACCTTTTCAATATCAACTAACTCAGAGTGAGAAAGTCGATAGAAATGCGTGTAATCTCTATGAGAAATGAAACAAGAGTCTTTTGAGAGACCTTGAGTGGCTAGGGAGGGTTGTGCATAGTGGCGGTTCTTTGGTAACTGGGTCATGTCAGTCTTTACAATGTAGACAAACACTGTGTTTCTAGTTTATGTATTGACCCGGTTTCTGCCTAAGTGTATGGAGGGCTTCTTTCTTTACACCCTTTATCCTTACATTTCTTTTTCATTCTTTAACCCCTTCAATGCTTACCGAGACTTCATAACTACCACCTTGTTGGGTTTGTTCCAGTGTTAGCTCCATCTTAGTCGGCATTATTCTCGATTTCGCTTTTTCTCCTTTTGTATCATACCTAAGGACTTCTACACTAACTAGTGGATATCCCTGGGTAGATCCCTCCATTTCTGGATGGATCATGGGATTTGAATACCTAAGCCTAACCGCCTTATAACTTCACAAATTTAAGAACATGGCCTGTCTTTTGGGTATTTCATCACAATCCTTCAAAACAATTGAAAATTCAATCAAAGTGTTTGATATAAATATCAAAAAGACTTACACTTTAAGAGTTTTTCATTATCACTAAAAGCTCCCCCTTAACATGTGCATCGATGTAGTACATGCTAAGTGTAGAGTGTACTGAGTCCATTTTATATGATCACACTTTGATACACGTTAGATTTGGTTTAATCACATTTTCTCCCCTTATCCAAAATGTTAACCCCTTGATATTTTGGATATCAATTGATTAACCATTCAGGGACAAAATGTTATATGCTACATATAAGGAACATTTTAATGCTCCCCCTCAATTTATGAGGGTATATAAGATAGTGTCGAGTACAAAAATTTGAATTTTTTTGAATTTACTAAGAAATTCTTAAAAACTTTGTACTCAAGCACTCCTTATGATTACCATAAGTCTATACTAATTATTAACATATTCACATGTTTATTATATACCAAGTTTTTACCTAAATGATGAGAACATCATATGATGAAATCATATGTTCCTTTATCGCAACCGTAGGTCTCCTTCATACAATCTCCCACCAACAACCTTTTCTAATCTCCTCATTAACCTTCTTTCTTTCAATAGGTTTTCAATCCGATCTATCTCTGTTCAAGCACTCTTTAACATAGCTTCAACTTTCTTTCCAAGTTACCAAAGTCTTTGCTTCAAACTTCGAGTATGAAACAGATTCAGATACATATGTGACTTGAGCTTATGAGGTTGATGATGTTGGTGTTGATGTTGTATAAGCTTCCCCCTAAACCAGCAATCCTTTCTTGAGTAGATTCAAAAATTTCTTGGAAGCCGCATCAAGCAGTCTTGATGTATAAAGCCCAGATATCCGAAGTACACAATTAACCCTTTCAAGAATTTGATACCGCAACACCAAAGTCAATTAAGTCCCGGATGAGCGCATTTCTCTCTTCAGGATAGTGATGATATAAATTGTAACACCAAAGTCAACTAAGTCCCGGATGTCACAATTATTCCCTCTAAGTAGTTGAAATGATAACACCTAAGTCAACTAAGTCCCAAATGTAGACATTTCTTCCTGCAGGATACTGACTATTTAAAGGAATCATCATACCTATGTGTACCTCTTTTATCAAATATTTCTACTCATTTTAAGAATAAGCTTAGTGATTAACCGTTTAAGGAAGCCTTTATTGAATCAGTAACCAATCTTCTCACGCTTAGAATAAATCTTCTTACAACACTTCCCCCTAGTATCTTAAATGATGCATACTTGAAATCACAAGATATCTCTACCCCCATGTAGTTGAAATAGTGCACCCGAAAGTAACAAGTTAAACACTGATTTTCTCTGCGGTTATGACATTTGTCTTCCCGGAATGACCTAAAATGAGAATAGGGTATGAATTCTATCACGTGTACTCATTATCTTTCTTGTATATCTATTCCTTCCCCCTTGCTGGTTTCGATACCTCGGAATCAGCAAAACCTAGTACGCACATATACTCGAGATCGTGTTCAAAGAATTGATAAGCTTAAATCTATTCCGTGAGAATCAACTAAGTCTTAAATTGCAAATAAGTCCATAAAGTTTGAAACATATGACATATAAAGCCCTTGTAGTTAATATAAATTAACTCTCCTTTAAAATGTTATCCGTCATTATAAAAAAAACTTTATCTGTTTATTCCGTGACTTATTTTGAAAGACCATTTTAAAAGATTATTTGATGACGAATTCTCCCCCTCAAATAATGACCCGTTTTCTATTTAAAGAGTTGTTGTCATTGAGTGAGTGGTCGAATTGTCTGTGAAAATCTTTTTGTTATTACTGAAAACACTGATTCATTGTGAAGACAACTTTTTACCAATAAAAATAAGATTTCTCTTATTTTGACAAATAAATGCACTGACACGTACATTAATTTGTATAAAGGAAGCACGGGTTGTGATGCAAAGTAATCACAAGCCTTTGCATGGTCATAAAGTAGACCATGCCCGAGAATAAATTCCCGTTGAGAGGTCAAGTTTCCTTTTTGACGGAATACTTGCCTTTAAGATGATGATGTTTGCTATCTGAATAATAGCAAGCCAATTTGCCCATGTTTTGAAAACATTTGGAACTTTTGCTCGAACTTCATTTACAGCCTCGTATCATTATTGAATGACATTTCTAAGACCGTAAATGTTATCGATTTTCAGAAGACATGCCATTATTACCTCTTTTTATATTTTTCTCATTTTTTTTAATTTTTTCTTTGGTTTTTTATAAAATCTTTATAATTTTCTGTATTTTGTTTTTATAAATACTTTGTGAAAAAATGAAAAATCTTTTTTGGTTTTATGGTTTTTCATATATATACATTTATTATACAGGATTTTGAATATGTACACATACTATTCATCAATTCCATCTGCCAATTGTTTCTGTGTCTCCGGCGTTGTTACAAACTATTCGCATTCCCAGCTTGTTGATCAGAAATTCAATTCTTTCTCGGCCAAGAGCTTTAGTGAAGATGTCTTCCAGTTGATACTTCGTATTGACAAAGTAAAGTTCGATCACCCCATTCTCAACATGCTCCTTGATTAAGTGAAATCTTATGTCTATATGCTTGGATATGGAATGGTTGAACATTGTTGCAGCATATGGCAAAATATCGCTTTTGTTATACAGTAATTGGAATTTTATTGAAACCAAAGCCATAGTCGGTAAGCTGTGATCTCATCCAAAGGATTTGAGCACAACAGCCGGACAAAGCAATATATTCAGCTCGCGTATCGGTATCGCAGCGCTTTTTATGCCTTTTTTAGACGATCCATGGTTAACAAGGTCTATCCCCAAAAAAAGTTGCATACTACCAAAAGTGTGCTACGGCGTGTATCTTGCAACCAGCATGATCCGCATTTCTGCAAATGCTGTTAAAGCATTGAAGAATCCTTCAGATACATAGTCCCGATGTAACGGTTCCTTTAGATACCAAAAGATCATTTTTTACCGCATTTAATGTTTTTTGTGTAGGACGAGCATGATTCCGGGCACACATGCATATAGCAAACTATAGGTAAGGTCTACTGGTGTAAGTATAAAGGAGGGTGCAATCAACACGATAGTGTGACGGATTCTATGGCTTCCCTTCTTTATTCCTCTTCAGTTTGGGATTTCCTCCAAATTGGAGTATCCACTGGGTCACAAGAGTCAAAATCGTATTTCTTTAGAGATTCACGGGCTATTTTGACTGGTTATATAAACGATGCCTCTGGGCTTTGAGATCTGTAATCCTAAGAAAATGAGAATCTTTCCTATTCATTGGCATCTTAAATTTTGAAACGATGATTTTTAGAAATAGGTCAAAAGTTCAGGTTGTAGACAGCTGCAAAGATATTCATCGACATTTATTTGTACCAGAAGTAATTCTCTGCTCTTCCCTATGGTATGAACAGAGTAGGATCCACTGGAACCTTTTGGAGAACGTTTTGGGAATATCAGGACGGAAGTCAAACATGTATACCACGCGCGTTAGAGCTTGTTTCAAACCCAATAAAGAGCTTTTTTTAGCTTGTTACACGTTGTAATTGGGGTTATCTTTATACCACAAATCTTCCGGCTGGCTTACATAAACCTTCCCGCAGGATTACCATTAAAAAATGCAGTCTTCACATCCATTTGGTAGACGACCATGTTTTTATGAGCGGCAAATGCTAGAAAAATCCTTATAGCTCTAATCTTTGCAACCGAAGCAAAACGACTCTCATTAAAATAATGCCTTCTTCTTGATGGTAACCACGGGCTAGCTAACCGTGCTTTATTCTTTAGAATACTCCCAGATTTCATCTAGACTTTCACTTTGTAGATCTACTTAAAGTAATAAAACCATAACTTTATCTGGGCGAGGTACGAGCTCCCATACTCCAAGTCGTTCGAACTCATTGAGCACTTCTTGCATTGCTTCGATCCAACGGATTGAGTCAAAGCATCTTTATATGTATTGGGTTCAACAGCAGTGAGGGAAAGCATCGTAGAGTAACAGAAAAGAGTTGTCATGTAACTTACAGCCTTGTGGAAAACAGGTTATCAAGTTCCACCGATTATATTTCTCAAGTGGTGATCCTTAGTCCATTTGTTATTATGTTAAACAAAACTGGTGACCTCGGGAGGCCCACAATTGTATGAATAATTATCCGATGATGAAGGATTGATCTGAAGAAACTTCTGTAATTTGTATACCAAAAGTACGGAATCATACCCATATATGCAACTTCCAATATCATGGTTGTGTCTTCTTCACATGAGTTAGAATGACGGGAGGCCAAAGTTTTAGTGTTGTTTGGAAATTATTTGGTGAGGTGCATCTTGATCAACTGTGTTGAGGAAGGGTGTACTGGTTGAAAAAAGCGGGTTTTTGGAGCTAATACTTCCTCAATTGGGAGCATTGGACTTAAGGGGCTGGAAACTCAAACTTGGTGGAGGATTGGATAATTCATCAAACATCGGATTGAAACAGTAGTATTATCCCTATCAGTTCTTGAAGGTGGTACAAACCAAGGTTGAGGAGGAGGGTTTGGCACGATCCTGAACTAGATTGTTACAGGAGTCATGTCATGAGTGCGGGTCCTTAACTGCTTGTGTTCAGAAGCCTCGCGTTCAGCTCATTCAAAGTCAATTGAATGGTTTCAATTATTTGTCTGGTACATCTGTTGTAAATTCGGAATGCTTTTTCGTGGGTGCATATCCAATGAAACTACCTATGTAGGCCTTCGGTTGTAACTTGCCCAAGTTCTCGCTATCATTCGTTGGGTAGCAGAGTGCACCAAACACATGAAGATACGATGGTCGGGAGGTTTGTTGTGCAGAAGCTCGTATGGTGTTTTATTGTGTCGAAGGCATATCATGAAATGATTTTGGGTATAACAGGTTGTAGCAACCCGCTTCGGCCATAGAAATAAAGGAGCTTTTGATAATTAACATAGTGCGGGCTTGCTTCAAACTTAGCTGTACGATTTGTCTTTCAACAACACCATTTTGCTATGGAGAGCGGGCAACAGATGTTTCATGAGAGATGCCAATCTTCTCATAATATTCATGCAATGTCTGATTAACAAAATAGTTCCCATTTTCTATTCTAATCGCGTTGGCAGTTTCCTTATGTCGTCTTGGGGAATCATCTTCAAAAAATTGATAATAAAAGCTGCGAAGGCTTCATCTTTTGATCGCAAACATTTTACCCATGTAAATTAAGAATAATCGTCGACAATAACAAGGATGTACTTCTTTTCATTGACACTCATGACATGCATTGGTCCACACAGATCCATGTGCAACAGATAGAGTTTTTCTTGATTGGTGTCCTCAGATTTGGGTTTGTGAGGTTTCTTCGTGCTCTTGCCTAATGCACATGCAGAACACAAATGGTCCTTTTCAAACTTGAGCTTAGGGAGACCTCAAATAAGACCATATCTGGCAAGATGATTAATAGCTCCGAAGTTCAAATGAGAGAGACGACGATGCCATAACCAAGACTTGGTTTTAGAGGCCTTTGACAAGAGACAGATAGGAGAGGACGCCATCATATCTCCAAGAAGGAGTGTATAAAGATTGTCCCCTCGAGATCCAATTAATAAATCAACACCTTCTAGATTACGAATGTAGCAGGTGTGTTGGCAAAACGCAACTTCAAGGTTGGAATCACAAAATTGTCCCACAGAGAATAGATTATGCCCAAGTCCTTCAACGTAATAAACCCTTGAAATTGTAACATTCCCAATATGATAGTCTCCATAACCCATAATCTTTGATACATGATCATTACCGAATTTGACTATACCCAAGAATTTATTCACAAAATTGGTAAGCTGAGAGCGATCTCCGGTCATATGCTTGGAGTAGCCGGAGTCCAAATACCAGAGGACAATTTGGACGACCTACATTCATCAAGAGAGGAATATGGAACATTGGAAACTATGGATCCCTGGGATTAACTAGGTTCCGAATTGTTAGCAGTTACAGATTTAATAACCTTATAATTGTTAACAGGAACACTAGTTTTAGACTTCCTAGGTTTCCTTGAGTAAACCAATGTGACGACAGGTTTAGGTGTTTTATTATCTAGAGCAGATGATTTCCTAAGGGGCACTTCAGTAGTTGTGGTAATCCTAGTTAAAGGGCACGTATTTCCTACTATAGTGAAGGTCCGACCAGTAGGTCTCCAGATATATCCAATATTGGTAAACACCTTTCCTGTTGGTTTCCAAACTTTTTTCTTTGAATTTTTCTTAACAGATCTAGATTTAGCACGAGCATTCACATTATTGATAAAATCAAGAACACACAAATCATGATTATCAGAAAGCATGCAACCATTACACTTAACACATTTAAGCGGTTGCTTCACAGAGTTGCTAGTTCGGTTCGACAAAGCATCAAACACCTTGAACGCGTCTTCTTCTTCTCTGGTGTTCAGCTAAGTTTGTCATTGTTTCGTTCTACAAAACGAGACCACAAGATAATAAGCTACGATGATAAGCACTTTTACACCCAAAAATAGCTCTTAATACAGAACACCAAAACACACAAGTACGCACCAAATGACTTTTTAAGCTTTGAAACACCTTTAACTAGTAAGCTATAAAACGTTGTATTAAGCTCAAATAAGCAATGACTGAAAAACGTTAATAAGCTGTTAAAACTAGAAAAAAATAAAGCTAGAAATGAGATAAGCTAAAGGAAAAAAATGACAAAAGTGCTACAAACTGAGACGTCACATATAAGATAATATAAAGCGTGTGAAGTTTTTTAGAGAATAGATGTTTGTAGATAGTTATCTCAAAAAGAACAAAAGGAAAGAAAACGTTATGACAAGCCCAAAAAAAATTAAGTAAAAAAAAAACGTTAATCGTTTGTTATAAAACTAAGAACAGTTATCAAAATAAGCAAAAGAAAAATAATCCGAATAAGCTTAATAACCACAAAATCACTCAAGGAACCAAGATAGAACCATGGCTCTTGATACCAATTGAAGAAACATGTAATCTAATGATCTACCAAGAACAAGAGAGAGAGAGAGAGATGTGGGTTGTGATGTTTAGTGAGAGAAAGTATATGGAATGGATGAAGTGTTATTACAATGTGGAAATATAGAAGAAATGAAACAAACAACCCCTTTCCATGGCTAGAGAGAGTAATATAGTTACATGATGATGCGGCCCATGGGCTTAGATGGGGGGCTTCCCATGGGCCTTGGGCCGGATTAGCTTCTATACTTAACATGACACAATCTACGAGCTAAGACCTATTACAACTTAGAAGTGACCGACACTTTTTGTGTTTCCAACAGATTGTTACACCCCCCCCCCAAAAAAAAATCAGGAAAATACTGCTTTAAGAAAATATTTTACCACAAAAGGACAAAATCTGGAGCGTCTAAAAGTGGGCGGCCCCATGATTGATAAGGGGGCCGAAAAATGAGATAAGCGGGTCGACCATGTATTTTTGTCTCGGATTTTGTCTATAAATAGTGGACTGTTCCCACATATTTAACACACTTTTTTCACATAGTTTTTTTTTGTTTTAAAACAGATTACATATTTTTTAGTCTTCGATCATGTATTTAAACATTTTATTTACAAGTGATCCAATCTTTCCTCTCCAAGTGCAAGAGAAGAATACTCGTAATCGTCAAGATACGATGTATTATAGGTTGTGCATTCGTGACATGTGTTACATTCACGATGTATAGATCGAGTCATGTCTTCCAAACTTATTTATTAGTTGGATCGGATAGATCGTGTATGTATTTAGGTGAGTAAATACTTGTGAGAGCGGTTAGTATTTTAGGCCTCAAAATACAAGTGTGAGTGGTAGATCGGTTCTAGCTAAGATTAGAACTCGACATTTGGATTAGTGTCGGAAATTGGTGTAAGCTACATGTGTACGGTTTTCTCCGCCTAAAGGGAGCTTGTTGACTAGTGAAGTAACTCTCGAGTTGGGTACTCGAAGGAGTGGAAGCTGGGCGGGCACAGGGAAAAGGAGCTTCGTGACCAAAGACCACTATAAATCACCGTGTTCGGTTTGCATTTCCTTTTACTTATCTCTTTACATTTATACTCGCATTTATCGCTTTATATTTATACTTGCATTATATAGATAATTGTGTGTTGTGTTTCTTATATAGTTTTGATTATGTTTGTGTCGTGAATAAATGTGAATATTGTGCTTAGGTTTGTATTCTTGTGATACCGCTTTTGATACTTTTGTATAGGTAAGTTTGAAACTAATTTAAACACTTTAATATTATGTCTCGTTTGATGATAATTTGATACAAAAAATTTAAGTTTGTTAATGGAAATCTTATTCACCCTCCCTCTCTACTGGTTTCCGACAAACGATCTTAAACTATCTCAGAATATCCATGTTGTCAGACATAGTAAAACTTCAATTTTGTTCCAGTTGATACTACCCATATGATGCATTAAAACTATGAAGTTAAAGTCGGGATTAGGAATGCATACATTTGTTCATGCAATAACTCTTTATCATTTTGCAGACATGTGGATATACAGATGGAGGAATAGCGAGGTAGAAGAGTCTCTTTGATGATCTTGGCTATGTTGTTTTTCGACAGTTCATACTCAGATATTGACTTATCTAACAATCGAACATCCTCAGTATCATAAGCACCGGCTAAATATTTGATCTATACACACAACCACACAATGAACTCTGACATGCATTAATTTTAAAACTTTTAAAGAACAGCTACCAATCGATCCATTTGGTAAGGATATTTTCAACTTTTTAAAACTAATAGATCCATAGTATTGCTTTTTTCTAGATTGTAGCAAAATAGATTGTGGTCTAGCGTGTAACAAAAGAACTACTTAAACAACATAAATGTTCCTCCATTAATCATGTCCATAACTATCCTAAATCCAATGCCTCTTCCATAGTGTAATCTTATTTGAAGTAACTAACCATCTTAACATCATTAACAATTTATATCAAATTTAATGAGTTACAACTTCCAGTTACTATATTTCTCTTCATAACATCCATAACTACTCTGATCATGAACCATTCCTCATACAATTGATCCATATACCATCTTTACTTGACATCGTCATTTTAGTCCTCATACAGTTACACTCACTACATTATTCTACATAATCTTATCATCCTAACCGATTCCAGAAAACTAAAAACCGATACACATGCCCTCGACTCCAAATATTTCTAACATCTAACAGAGTGAACTATTTATTTGCAGTATTCATCTACTTGTCATAATTTTATCCATTCTAAGCATTAATTTTTACACATTTTGTAAAAAAATTATAATCCTAAACATATAGCAGATATACAATGATACCTTGCATTATTTGCATACAAAACATCCACATCATTAATCTTCTTACCATAGCTTTATCCCTTAGAACCACTAACACGTCAACATTTGATTCCTAAAATCAAACATAGCATCTATAATATTCAAAACCAACACAGATGTTTTTTCTTTAATACATCCATAACTATCTTAATTCCTACGCCTCTTCTATAGTTCAATCTCTCTACCAACTTCTCGTTACATACTTTACGATTCTCCTAAATTCCATACCTCGTGATGTATTACCTTTCAAAATAGCTTATAAATCTACTCTTTGTCTGTTTTATTTTTCATTTAATTAAGGAATGCATCAAAACATATAAGAGAACTTACAATTTTCTTGCTTTTCAAACTGAACTTCTATAAGCAAACAAAATTGTTTTTTCTGAATTTATGGATTGCATTGTGGGAATATGCATGTTTATGGTCTGCAAACATGTGGCCTCAATACATCGCATTATAAAAACCTGCAAACGAAGCAATAATATTATAGGTTCTTCTGGTTTTCTTAGCAACCCAAAGGATATGAGATTAATAATAGGCTCATTTCATTGATTTCTTGGGCAAGAATCATCGAGATGGGATCGAGGCCACTTCAATCATGCATCAACAAGTTTCTTACAACTTGCACCAAGAACTTCTTGGGTAATTCTCCCCCGCTGACGAAGATTTTTTACCAAAGATTTAAGGCATTCCCCGTACCAGAAGGATGCTTTGCAGTGCTCATATGACCAACTACATGTTGGGATTTTAACAACTATTAACCAATTAAAATCACGAGTACGTAGAGAAAAACATAAAAACACGTATAGAATACATAATTAAAAAAGGATCAATAACGTGTACCTTTTAGTAATTAACGTAAACACCATCTTGAATATACGCGTGTGTATAAATCGAATACCACGCAATAACCACTCAAGATCTAAAGGTATATCTCTCTACTTCAACAAACATAATATGTTCTTAGCAAACAAGTATGTATGCTAGTACTAGTAGTGATAAGCTTGCAAACCACCACGTTCTCGTAGAAATCAACGATTGAAACCTTCGTGGTTTCCTTTGGTCGAATGAACACAAAACCGAATCCTTTAGGAATTTAAGTCGATCGCACAAGAGGAGAGGGAGAGAAGGAGAGGATTTTAGGGATTTAGGTTTTCAAGTTATGAGAAAACTAAACACCCTAAGCCTTCTATTTATAGCCTCCTAAAACTTGGCTTGCAAGTTAGGCAATTCCACCTCCTTTGGGATAGGGTTCGGTCAGCTAAGGGAGAAAAGGAAACAAATCAAAACTTTCCTTTATCCCATAAATCCCATATATTAGTCTTCCTTAATCTATTTAATGACTGAAAATAACTCCCGTTAAATACTTATATTAATATTTAATGCTCGTTAAGCTTTATCACTTAAATATATTATATTTAATATATTTATTATTAATTGTTTTACGTATCAACGCGCGCATCTCCGTAGGCTCGAATAAATTTCCTGGACATATATTATTTCTACGTGAACATATTCCAACAGCTTCCACTTGGACATGTATAAAATAATATAATAATATTGGTAAGCGTCTAGCAACACGCCACTGATCCCATGATTATCTGAGTGTGGTTTTATAAAGTCATGGATAAATGATTTATGTATTTACAATTCCTTTGTTTCAAATACCATGTTAAAAATGGATATGGATCAAAGTTATTCCATTATTTAACAATTTTGTTTCTCGTATATATAATTAATCAAGATTACTAAAAATCTTTGAGACATATCTACATGAGTTTTTGGGTGCAACCACCAATACATTGATTAACCCCTACGAGGGCCTGAGTAGCACATTCTCTCAATATTGAAGAACAATTTTTATTGACTACAAAGTTTCATGCTCACATGGCTTCATAATTACTTCTGAAATAGTTCTTTTTAGTACCTTATTCAGGTAAAACTAGAACGAAATCAAAAGAATAATTTACACAGTGAAAGACCTACTTGCCATCTTGAAGTCTGAAGTTCTAAGGATTTAGTAACAAAGATAACTTACAAGATTTTCCAGCTTAATGTCACCGATCCATTAAAGTGATAATCTTGTTAGTTGGGGAAGTCCAATATGCATCTTATGAATATCATGTGAGTTTGGCGGACACATCCTTTAATATCCAAGATATCACCAATCACTCAGATTTTCTTAATTTAACCATATTTTCTATTGTGTTAAGCGACAACGGGACTACGTTATATAATAAATATTATTCATGGATTAAACATGCAAATATATGACACAATTTATATTAAATATAACTTCATACCACGTATCCTTATCATTAATTAAATTGTCTTAGCATCCCTTATCTAAAATACTAAACACGGTCTAATTAAAACTACTAGCTAGAAACGATGTTTATCTAAGTCCCATGCTACCTAGCTTGTTTGAGTAAAGCTTTACTTTTGTGATGTAAGGGGGCCTTCGTAAAAGGATATGCTAGATTGTCATCTGTGTGAACATTAAGAAGATTCATTTCGCCCAATTCGATACATTCGCGAACATAATGATATCTTCTACGGTAGTGTCTGGCGCTCCTTTGAATCCCCGATTCGTTGGAAAATGAAGTGCGACTGATTTATCGCAAAGCATCTCAATAGGTTCGTTTATTATTGGTACTATACCAAGCCTTGAAATAAACTTCCTAATCCAAAAAGCATCCATCGCAGCTTCTGAAGCAGCTATGTATTCAGCTTCTGTAGCGAACATTGCAGTAGTACTTTGCTTGGAGCTTTTCCAGTTCACCGCGCCTCCGTTCAAATTGAAGACGTATCCTTTCTGAGATTTAATATCATCTCTATCAGTCTCAAATCCTGCATCGAAATAGTAATCAACTCGAAGTTCAGCTTTAAGTTTTCTACCATAAACCAAGAACATATCTTCAGTATCTCTTAAATACTTAAGAATGGTTTTCACAGCAGTCCAGTGCGGTTCTCTTGGACTCTGTTGAAAATGGCTTGTTAGGTTTTATGCGAACACAACATCAGGTCTAGTGCATCTTACCGCATACATAATGGATCCTACTGCTGAAGCATAGGGAACATTTTGCATACGCTTCACCTCTTTGGGTGTTGAAGCACCTTGTGTTTATCCTGTCAAAGCATTCATATCGAAGTCTTCATCTTACATGGGGATATAACTACGTTTGGAAGTATCCATCCTGAATCTTTTCAAGATTTTATCCATATAAGCACTTTGACATAGTCCAATTAATCGCTTTGATCTATCTCGGTAGATCTTGATTCCAAGAATAAATGCTACTTCCTTCAAATCTTTCATGGCGAAACATTTTCCAAGATATGACTTTACACTTTGTAAACTTGGAATATAATTTCGATGATAATTATGTCATCGAACATAATAGTTGAGGATTGTAACATTACTACCTTTACCTAGCCTTTTGATATACATATGGCTCAAGATTTTGAGCAAATCTAAACTTTTTGATTTTCTCATCAAATATTTTATTCCAGCTTCTTGATGCTTGTTTAAGACCATAAATGGATCTTTAAAGCTTGCATACTTTCCTGGGATGATTATGATCAACAAAACCTTCAGGTTGCACCAGATAATATCTTTCATTAAGATAACCATTTAAGAAGCAGTTTGACATCCATTTGCCTATATCTCATAGTCAGAGAACAGCCGCTATGGCTATAAGTATTCCTGATTAGCTTAATGTCATCAATGATGAGAACGTTTTAATCATAAATCAAGCCCGTAGGTTTTGAGTATAACCCCTTTGACTACTATACGAGCCTTTATAGGTGTGTATATGCCATCGATGTTAGTCTTTTTCTTTAAAAGCCATTTGCTCCCAATAGTCCTTACTATTAGGATGAAGATTAATCCAAGCACCAAACTTGATTATCTTTTTTATGGTTTTGCATTTCGCATTTCATAGCATTGATCCCAACCTTATAGATTTCAGATCTAATATTGCAGTTTTATAGTTATTTGGTTCATTAAGATTCCCTAAACTATGCTCCTCCACTTCTACATTTAGACATAAGCGATCAGGAGCTCGACGTGTCATTGCGGACCTATGAATGGGAACAACTTCCTCTTGAGGTAGTTCAAAACCTTCAACCTCCATAGGAATTTTGCTAGTGTCTTCAGAAGGTGATGTATCTTTATCTTGAATTTCTTTAAGTTCTTTGGCCCTCCCACTGACTTCTTGAGATATAAGATTTTTCTCCAAGAACTCAGCATACCTCGCAACAACTATTTTGTTTTAGGTGGGAAGTAGAAATAGTAACCCATCATTTCCTTTAGGTATCCTATAAAGATACACTTAACAGATCTTTGTTGGAGTTTGTCAGGTGTATCCCGCTTCACACAGATCGCCTCCACAATCCCTAAAATCTTTCAAGTAACGACAAGTTAGGAAACTGTTGCCATATATAATTCAATCTTGGTGGTCTTATTCAAAACCTTCTTGGTTAGAACCATATTGAGAATGCATGTAGCAGTCTCTAGAGCATAATCTCAAAAGGATAACGACAGAGTTGTAAGATTCGTCATAGATCTAACCATGTCTAACAAAGTACGATTCCTCCTTTCAAACACCCCCATTATGTTGTGGTGTATATGGAGGTGTAAGCTGTTGAACAATTCCACAAGTTTTGAGATAATCTTTAAACTCTTGAATAATGTATTTGCCTCCTCGATCTGATCGAAGTGCCTTTATAATCTTTCTGGGTTGATTTTCTACTTTCATTCTTAAACACCTTGAATGTTTCAAAGACTTCATGTTTATGTTAAGTAATTAAACATAATCATAATGACTACAATCATCCGCAAATGTAATGAAGTAGCTAGCACCTTGTCTTGACACATGTCTAAGTGGACCACACACATCAGTGTGTATTATTCCAAGAAGATCAGTCGCCCTTTCGGTACGATGTGGAAACGGTTTCCTTGTCATCTTGCCCGATAAACAAGATACACATTTCTCATAATATTCTTCATCCGTTGATTCTAAAAGCCCATCATGTTGCAGTTTTTCAATACGTTTCTTGCTTATATAAGCAAGACGACAGTGCCACAGATAAGGAGAGTCCAAGTAATGCTTGACTCTTTTATGCTAAACATTATAAATTAGAATTTACATTTGGTACATGATTAATCATCATCAATTTCATAAATACCATTACTAGGAATAACATTAAAATAAAGAACATCATTCTTAGAAACTGAAATTCCATAACCCGTAAAACATTAGATAAAACCATTGTCTACCAAACGTGAAACTGAAACGAAACATCTAGTTATAGTAGGTGCATAATGAAAATTGTATAAACAAATCATTAGGCCATTAGGTAAAACTAAGTCATGACTTCCAATAGCTTCTACTTGTGCACGAATGCCATTACCCACGCACAAATAGAGAGCTCATTATTTCAGCTTCCTTTCCCCTTTAAGACCCTGTTTTGTGTTACAAATGGGAGTTACCACAAACCTGTGTCATACACCAAGATTTCATTAGGGAAAAAAATAAATTCTATAGTGAAGATACCTGAAGAACTGGCAGTGCCAACTTGCTTCTTCTTCTTAATCAACTCAGCAAGGTAAACAAGACAATTCCTTTTCCAATGCCCCACCTCTTTGTAGTGGTGGCATGCGTCATCCTTGGTTGGGTGCTCTTTAGCAGAAGGTTTAGGGTTTTTAGGCTTACGGATATAAACTGGCTTATCCGTTCCCTTACCTTTTCCTTTACCATTGCCTTTAGCATTAAGCGATTTCTTATTGGCTTTCTGGATTCTACCACCTTGAATCGTCATTACTTGTGGTGTAGCAGCCTTTTTAGGTAAACCTTTCTCATACTTAAAAAGCAGAGCATGTAGTTCACCAACTGTCTTTCCCATGTTATGCATATTGTAGTTTCTTACAAAACTAACAAAATTACTAGTGAGGCCATTCAAGATTAAACCAACACTAATATCTTGTGGGACCACATAACCAAGACATTCCAGTTTCTCCACATAGTCTTTCATCTTAAGGACATATGCACCAACTGGTTTACCGTCCTTTTGTTTGCAAGCATGAAAAGTTTGGATCAGGTCAAACCGCTCCACTCCAGCTTGTTTCTCAAACATGGATTTAAGCTCCCTTATCATGTCATATGGTCAGGAGTTTTTAAATTGTCTATGAAGTTCAGGGGTCATACTCCTAAGT